>JABSTQ010007178.1:0-30260 GCA_013358835.2 Ixodes persulcatus
CGATAGTTTTTCGATAGTCGACTATCGATAGTTTTCCAGATAGTCGACTATCGATGTACTATCGATGTTTTTTCAATAGGTCGACTATCGATAGTACGATCGATAGTTTTTCGATAGTCGACTAGTCGATAGTACGATCGATAGTCGACTATCGGTAGTACTATATATAGTTTTTCGATAGTCGGCTATCGATAGTACTATCGATAGTTTTTCGAGAGTCGACTATCGTTTGTACGATCGATAGTTTTTCAATAGCCGACTATCGTTAGTACGATCGATAGTTTTTCGATAGTCGACTATCGATAGTACGATCGATAGTTTTTCAATAGTAGACTATCGATAGTACGATCGATAGTTTTTTGATAGTCGACTATCGATAGTACGATCGATAGTTTTTCGATAGTCGACTATCGATAGTACGATCGATAGTTTTTCAATAGTCGACTATAGATAGTACGATCGATAGTTTTTCGATAGTCGACTTTCGATAGTACGATCAATAGATTTCAATAGTCGACTATCGATAGTACAATCGATAGTTTTTCGATAGTCGACTATCGATAGTTTTTCGATATTCGACTATCGATAGTACGGTCGATAGATTTTCAATAGACGACTATCGATAGTGCGATCAATAGTTTTTCGATAGTCAACTATGGATAGTTTTCCAATAGTCGACTATCGATGTACTATCGATAGTTTTTCAATAGTCGACTATCGAGAGTACGATCGATAGTTTTTCGATAGTCGACTATCGATAGTACGATCGATAGTTTTTCAATAGTCGACTATCGATAGTACGCTCGAAAGGTTTTCGATAGTCGACTATCGATAGTTCGATCGATAGTTTTTCAATAGTCGACTATCGATAGTACGCTCGAAAGGTTTTCGATAGTCGACTATCGATAGTTTTCCGATAGTCGACTATCAATAGTACTATCGATAGTTTTTCAATAGTCGACTATCGATAGTACGATCGATAGTTTTTCGATAGTTAACTATTGATAGTACGATTGATAGTTTTTCAAAAGTCGACAATCGATAGTACGATCGATAGTTTTTGGATAGTCGACTATCGATAGTACGATCGATACTTTTTCAATAGTCGACTATCGATAGTTTTCCGATAGTCAACTATCGATGGTACTATCGATAGTTTTCCGATAGTCAACTATCGATGGTACTATCGATAGTTTTTCGATAGTCGACTATCGATAGTACGATCGATAGTTTTCAATAGTCGACTATCAATAGTACGATCGATAGTTTTTCGATAGTCGGCTATCGATAGTACGATCGATAGTTTTTCGATAGTCGACTATCGATAGTACGATCGATAGTTTTTCAATAGTCGACTATCAATAGTACGATCGATAGTTTTCCGATAGTGGACTATCGATAGTACGATCGATAGTTTTTCAGTAGTCGACTATCAATAGTACGACCGATAGTTTTTCGATAGTCGACTATGGATAGTACGATCGATAGTTTTTGGATAATCAACTATCGATAGTATGATCGAGAGTTTTTCAATAGTCGACTATCGATAGTACGATCGATAGTTTTTCAATAGTCAACTATCGATAGTACGATCGATTGTTTTTCAATAGTCGACTAACGATAGTACGGTCGATAGTTTTTCGATAGTCGACTATCGATAGTTCTATCGATAGTTTTTCGATAGTTTTTCGATAGTCGACTATCGATAGCACTATCGATAGTTTTTCAATAGTCGACTATCGATAGTACGATCGATAGTTTTTCGATAGTCGACTATCGATAGTACGATCGATAGTTTTTCAATAGTCGACTATCGATAGTACGATCGATAGTTCTTCGATAGTCGACTATCGATAGTTTTCCAATAGTTGACTATTGATAGTACTATCGATAGTTTTGCGATAGTCGACTATCGATAGTTTTATCGATAGTTTTTCAAAGGTCGACCATATATAGTACTCTCGATAGTTTTTCGATAGTCAACTATCGATAGTACTATCGATAGTTTTTCGATTGTCGACTAGCAATAGTTTTTCTATAGTCGACCATCGATAGTACTATCGATAGTTTTTCAATAGTCGACTATCGATAGTACGATCGATAAATTTTCAATAGTCGACGATCGATAGTTTTTCGATAGTCGACTATCGATAGTACTATCGATAGATTTTTAATAGTCGACTATCGATAATACGATCGATAGTTTTTCGATAGTCGACTATCGATAGCACGATCGATAGTTTTTTGAATAGTCGACTATCAATAGTACGATCAATATTTTTTCGATAGTCGCCTATCGATAGTTTTCCGACAGTCGACTATCAATAGTACGATCGATAGTTTTTCGATAGTCGACTATCGATAGGTTTCCGATAACTAACTATCGATAGTCTTTCGATAGTCTACTATCGATAGTTTTCCGATAGTTGACTATCGATAGTACGCGTACTATCGATAATTTTTCAATAGTCGACTATCGATAATACGATCGATAGTTTTCCGATAGTCGACTATCGATAGTTTTTCGATAGTCGACTATCGATAGTTTTTCGATAGTCGACTATCGATAGTACGATCGATAGTTTTTCAATGGTCGACTATCGATAGTACGATCGATAGTTTTTCGATAGTCGACTATCGATAGTTTTCCGATAGTCGACTATCGATGTACTATCGATAGTTTTTCAATAGTCGACTATCGATAGTACGATCGATAGTTTTTCGATAGTCGACTATCGATAGTACGATCGATAGTCGACTATCGGTAGTACTATATATAGTTTTTCGATAGTCGACTATCGATAGTACTATCGATAGTTTTTCGAGAGTCGACTATCGATTGTACGATCGATAGTTTTTCAATAGCCGACTATCGTTAGTACGATCGATAGTTTTTCGATAGTCGACTATCGATAGTACGATCGATAGTTTTTCAATAGTAGACTATCGATAGTACGATCGATAGTTTTTTGATAGTCGACTATCGATAGTACGATCGATAGTTTTTCGATAGTCGACTATCGATAGTACGATGGATAGTTTTTCAATAGTCGACTATCGATAGTACGATGGATAACTTTTCAATAGTCGACTATCGATAGTACGATCAATAGTTATTCGATTGTCGACTATCGATAGTACGATCGATAGTTTTTCGATAGTCGACTATCGATAGTACGATGGATAGTTTTTCAATAGTCGACTATCGATAGTACGATCGATAGTTATTCGATTGTCGACTATCGATAGTACGATCGATAGTTTTTCAATAGTAGACTATCGATAGTACGATCGATAGTTTTTTGATAGTCGACTATCGATAGTACGATCGATAGTTTTTCGATAGTCGACTATCGATAGTACGATCGATAGTTTTTCAATAGTCGACTATAGATAGTACGATCGATAGTTTTTCGATAGTCGACTTTCGATAGTACGATCAATAGATTTCAATAGTCGACTATTGATAGTACAATCGATAGTTTTTCGATAGTCGACTATCGATAGTTTTTCGATATTCGACTATCGATAGTACGGTCGATAGTTTTTCAATAGACGACTATCGATATTGCGATCAATAGTTTTTCGATAGTCAACTATGGATAGTTTTCCAATAGTCGACTATCGATGTACTATCGATAGTTTTTCAATAGTCGACTATCGAGAGTACGATCGATAGTTTTTCGATAGTCGACTATCGATAGTACGATCGATAGTTTTTCAATAGTCGACTATCGATAGTACGCTCGAAAGGTTTTCGATAGTCGACTATCGATAGTACGATCGATAGTTTTTCAATAGTCGACTATCGATAGTACGCTCGAAAGGTTTTCGATAGTCGACTATCGATAGTTTTCCGATAGTCGACTATCAATAGTACTATCGATAGTTTTTCAATAGTCGACCATCGATAGTACGATCGATAGTTTTTCGATAGTTAACTATTGATAGTACGATCGATAGTTTTTCAAAAGTCGACAATCGATAGTACGATCGATAGTTTTTGGATAGTCGACTATCGATAGTACGATCGATACTTTTTCAATAGTCGACTATCGATAGTTTTCCGATAGTCAACTATCGATGGTACTATCGATAGTTTTCCGATAGTCAACTAGCGATGGTACTATCGATAGTTTTTCGATAGTCGACTATCGATAGTACGATCGATAGTTTTCAATAGTCGACTATCAATAGTACGATCGATAGTTTTTCGATAGTCGGCTATCGATAGTACGATCGATAGTTTTTCGATAGTCGACTATCGATAGTACGATCGATAGTTTTTCAATAGTCGACAATTAATAGTACGATCGATAGTTTTCCGATAGTCGACTATCGATAGTACGATCGATAGTTTTTCAGTAGTCGACTATCAATAGTACGACCGATAGTTTTTCGATAGTCGACTATCGATAGTACGATCGATAGTTTTTGGATAATCAACTATCGATAGTATGATCGAGAGTTTTTCAATAGTCGACTATCGATAGTACGATCGATAGTTTTTCAATAGTCAACTATCGATAGTACGATCGATTGTTTTTCAATAGTCGACTAACGATAGTACGGTCGATAGTTTTTCGATAGTCGACTATCAATAGTACGATCGATAGTTTTCCGATAGTCGACTATCGATAGTACGATCGATAGTTTTTCGATAGTCGACTATCGATAGTACGATCGATAGTTTTTCAATAGTCGGCTATCGATAGTACGATCGATAGTTTTCAATAGTCGACTATCAATAGTACGATCGATAGTTTTTCGATAGTCGGCTATCGATAGTACGATCGATAGTTTTTCGATAGTCGACTATCGATAGTACGATCGATAGTTTTTCAATAGTCGACTATCAATAGTACGATCGATAGTTTTCCGATAGTCGACTATCGATAGTACGATCGATAGTTTTTCAATAGTCAACTATCGATAGTACGATCGATTGTTTTTCAATAGTCGACTAACGATAGTACGGTCGATAGTTTTTCGATAGTCGACTATCGATAGCACTATCGATAGTTTTTCGATAGTCGACTATCGATAGTACGATCGATAGTTTTTCGATAGTCGACTATCGATAGTACGATCGATAGTTTTTCAATACTCGACTATCGATAGTACGATCGATAGTTCTTCGATAGTCGACTATCGATAGTTTTCCAATAGTTGACTATTGATAGTACTATCGATAGTTTTGCGATAGTCGACTATCGATAGTTTTATCGATAGTTTTTCAAAGGTCGACCATATATAGTACTCTCGATAGTTTTTCGATAGTCAACTATCGATAGTACTATCGATAGTTTTTCGATTGTCGACTAGCAATAGTTTTTCTATAGTCGACCATCGATAGTACTATCGATAGTTTTTCAATAGTCGACTATCGATAGTACGATCGATAAATTTTCAATAGTCGACGATCGATAGTTTTTCGATAGTCGACTATCGATAGTACTATCGATAGATTTTTAATAGTCGACTATCGATAATACGATCGATAGTTTTTCGATAGTCGACTATCGATAGCACGATCGATAGTTTTTGAATAGTCGACTATCAATAGTACGATCAATATTTTTTCGATAGTCGCCTATCGATAGTTTTCCGACAGTCGACTATCGATAGAGCTATCGATAGTTTTTCAATAGTTGACTATCAATAGTACGATCGATAGTTTTTCGATAGTCGACTATCGATAGGTTTCCGATAACTAACTATCGATAGTCTTTCGATAGTCTACTATCGATAGTTTTCCGATAGTTGACTATCGATAGTACGCGTACTATCGATAATTTTTTAATAGTCGACTATCGATAATACGATCGATAGTTTTCCGATAGTCGACTATCGATAGTTTTTCGATAGTCGACTATCGATAGTTTTTCGATAGTCGACTCTCGATAGTACGATCGATAGTTTTTCAATGGTCGACTATCGATAGTACGATCCGATCGATAGTTTTTCGATAGTCGACTATCGATAGTACGATCGATACTTTTTCAATAGTCGACTATCGATAGTACGATCGATATTTTTTTGATAGTCGACTATCGATAGTTTTCCGATAGTACACTATCGATGGTACTATCGATAGTTTTTTGATTGTCGACTATCGATAGTCAATCGATAGTTTTTTAATAGTCGACTATCGATAGTACGATCGATAGTTTTTCGATAGTCGACTATCGATAGTACGATCGATAGTTTTCAATAGTCGACTATCGATAGTACGATCGATAGTTTTTCGATTGTCGACTATCGATAGTACGATCGATAGTTTTTCAATAGTCGACTATCGATCGTACCATCGATAGTTTTTCGATAGTCGATTATCGATAGTTTTCCGATATTCGACTATTGATTGTACTATCAATAGTTTTACGGTAGTCGAGTATCGATAGTTCTATCGATACTTTTTTGATGGTCGACTATCGATAGTACTGTCGATAGTTTTTCGATAGTCGACTATCGAGAGTACTAACGATAGTTTTTCGATAGTCGAATAGCGATAGTTTCTCGATAGTCGACTATCGTACTATCGATAGTTTTTCAATAGTCGACTATCGATAGTACGATCGATAGGTTTTCCATAGTCGACTATCGATACTATGATCGATAGTTTTTCAATAGTCGTCTATCGATAGTACTATCAATTGTTTTGCGATAGTCGACTATCGACAGTTCTATCGATAGTTTTTTTATGGTCGACTATCGATAGTACTATCGATAGTTTTTGAATATTCGACTATCGATAGTACGATCGATAGTTTTTCGATAGTCGACAATTGATAGTTTTCCGATAGTCGACTATCGATAGTTTTCCGATAGTCAACTATCAATAGTACTATCGATAGTGTTCCGATAGTCGACTATCGATAGTACGATCGATAGTTTTTTGATAGTCGACTATCGATAGTTTTTCGATATTCGACTATCGATAGTATGATCGATAGTTTTGGATAATCGACTATCGATAGTACGATCGAGAGTTTTTCAATAGTCGACTATCGATAGTACGATCGATAGTTTTTCAATAGTCAACTATCGATAGTACGATCGATAGTTTTTCAATAGTCGACTAACGATAGTACGGTCGATAGCTTTTCGATAGTCGACTATCGATAGTTCTATCGATAGTTTTTCGATGGTCGACTATCGATAGTACTATTGATAGTTTTTTTTTACTATCGATAGTCAGATTTTTGGCGGCTATGGAGACTATCGATAGTACTATCGATAGTTTAGTACCTCTACAGCGAACGCAGTTGCCGCACCACCGCTCGCCTCCCTTCCTCCTCTCTTCGGCCAAACTCCCGTCTTCGTCATCACTGAAAGCTGAACCAAAGTTGGGATTGTAAGTGCTTGGGCTAGTTGGTGTCCCATTTGAAAAAATAAAGCGAGTAAAAGAGAAGAGGGAGCGACGTGAACTACTAGTGTCGGAAAACTTTCGATAGTAAACCGTCGACAGAACTATAGATAGTCTTTCGATAGTCGACTATCGATAGTTTTTCGATAGTCGACTATCGATAGTACTATCGATAGATTTTTTACTATCAATAGTCAGATTTCTGGCGACTATCGATACTATCGATAGCACTATCGATAGTTTTGCACCACTACCTCAAGGGCAATGTCTAGGACGACCCCAAGGACGACTTCTACGACAACCTCAAGGACGACATCTTGGACGACGCCTAGAGAAATTCAGTCTTTCCACTCTGGTGAAAACCAGAGTGGAAAGGCTGGAATGGTTGCCGCCGACTATGAGCGAGGCCGGCAAACTGGTTGTCTGTTTGAGCGCCGTCGCTCATAGATGGCGGTAGCTGTCCAGAGTTTTGTGTCGGCGTTTCTTTGCGGGGGACACGATGCTCGGAAAACTAGCCCTCAACAGCTCCGCTGTAAAGCCTGGTTCACACATTTGCGTTGGTTGCGTTCGCATGCAACCGAAACGACCGTAACGACAAAGTCACTGGGACAAGCGTTCGCCGAACACAGCATGGCAAGTGATGCAAGGGGTAGCTTCGCGAAGCAACCCATGAGCCACGGTTGTTGCGGTGTTTTTGTCGTTACGGTCGTTTCGGTTGCATGCGAACGTAATCGTTGCAAGTGTGTGAACCAGCCTTAAGAATGACAAGGTCCGCCATCGCTGCCGGAGGTTCCGGCGCTGATTGAGAACAGCAGGGTACCTCTTTCTCACGCGTTCGTAGCCTCTGCCGTGCACGCGCTGCGCGTGCACGTTTGAAGCAGACGATACTCCTAAGTATTGTCTGAGAGAGGAAGCTCGCGCCGTTGATGATACAAATGAAACTCTTCCAGGACGTTCTAATCCTGTTAGTGACTATGGTTTAGGAACCACGCGACAAGAATCGCAAAAACCGAGCACTATACTTCGTCTCACCTTAGTATGGACTATTGTTAGCCGCGCGTGCTAAAAGCGCGAGCTAGTCGCTTTGAATGAAGCCGCGGCGGCTGCACGAGCGCTCGTACAGCAAGTGCTCAAGTCAAGGCAGTCAAGGCTGGCCGCTCGCGCTAGCACAGCCTTCGTGGTTAGTCCATGCTAGGGTGAGACGAAGTATAGATGTCTCGAAGTGCATTGGCATTCTGAAATTGATTTATCTCGGTTCAGCCACCAACCGTAATGCTGCAGTTTCAACATGAGCATGAAACCAACGATAAACAAACAATTTAACACATTTTATAAGATTGTTTAATAAATCTCTCGTACAGAAAAGTTAATGTCAGATTCATCGAACGACATTTGTGTGATCGACGAATCTGCTCGCGATCTCTGGCGCGTGGAATGCGCTGTGCCCGGAGGGCCGCACGCTGATTAGCCGATCGTTCAAGCGTCATTCAAAAGAACTGACATTAAATTGCCAGTCTGGCAGGGTCATTACTTAACGTGACGGCTCATCTCATTTTGTATGTGCCTAGTCTGATAAATGTATGGTGATGACGGCACCCGTCTACATCTTATCTCTTTTTTTTAAATATATGTTCGGATTAAAATTAAACGCCGCGCGTGTTTACAGCGCAATAATAATATTGTAGTGATCTCTCTGAAAATTCAAAAGTCCTAATCAGTTTGCGCATCTTGCTGCATGATTCGCTCCTCTATGCTCTTATGGGCAAACGCCGCAATTTGATTGGCCGTAAAGCAATAATAAGTGGCTAGGAAATTGCCACGTCCTGCATTTCATATGTTGACAGCGGTTATAGTAAAACGGAAGTCGGCTAATTTGCTAGAAAGTGCGACATGTGCGGATCGTGGTTTTATAAAGTGTGATGTGGTCGGAAAGCTACCGTAATATTTTGAGAGCTAGTCCACCTAAACTTGAGAAAAAATACCGTAACAATGAAGAGCGGGCTAACTTTCGGTGTGCACTCAAGGAAGGTATGTATATATATATAGACGCTTTCAGGCAGCTGTGCATGGGCGCCGCCATAACCGACCTTCAGTTTTTGTTTCCTCTTATTCCGTTCGCTTCACATCATTATTACCACAGCAGGACAGGTTATTGCCTCTTTAGCTGCTACTGCGTCCTTCTCCCCAGCATACGCCTTTGTGGAGGCTCGTCAACGACCGCTTCAGTGGCTAGGAATCTCGGTAAGACAGGAGAAGGTCGGCAGTGGCGGCTCACACTAGCGCGTGTCGGGCGCGTGTTTAAAGCGTCTATACAACACGGGCACTTCACGTCATCGTACGTGGTCTTCGAGGGGAAATAAATGAACAGCATATATATATATATATATATCCTCCTAAGAGCCCAGAAAAAAATATTTTTAAACCAAAAAACGTTTTTATTGAACTTTGTTTAGTACATGACCCACATATTTTTCACGTGCGTTTTCCCTTATTATCACATGTGAATCTAATGGTACCGAATGTGCAACATAATGCACACCAGGAATAAGTTGATATAAAAAAGTGGGTACATGATAAACAAGACTGCCTTAAAACCTTTCCCCTGAAGCATAAATTAACATGTTTCTCTCGCCAATTGCACGAATGCGGGTTCCTCGATTATGGTAGTAAAGCTTGCTTCTGGTGAAAGTTCTTGAAACAGTTTCGAGCGACCATCAGGCACAGAAATACCTGGCAGATGCAGCAACGATACTTTGTTCTCTGCGAACAACCAGGATTTATTCACCTGCTGGCAGATTTCTGGTCAACGAGTTCAAGCATGTGAGAAGGAGCTAAGCAGCGTACAGCCGGTGATGGCAGGGGCACTACTGCAGGCTTTCGAACTTGCAAGGGAACACATCTGTCATTAGGGAGGACTTTCGTTTTCTGTGCAGGCGGGAGGTAGTGCGACAGCTGAAACTTGAAGTCCAACAGTCGCATGGCCTTCTTTCTTGGAAAGTGGAGTTCAACTTGGTCCGCGTTGTAGAGGAGCCAGGAGTTGACAACTTCTACATCGATCATGAAGATGATGGTCCGAACAGTCCATTTCCTTGTCCGCGTTGTCGTTGGATAGAAACTCAACATTCTGTTGCACAAGTCGACACCCCCATGAAAGTGTTGTACCTAGCAACAATTGCTGGTCTCGTGACTTTGATTTGCTTCTTGTCTTTCTTTGAGAAGCGTGTGCATTCATCAGTGGGTTGTATGCCAACATGGGTGGATACCAAAATGATCGGCTTGTTATCCTATCAATTCTCGATCGCAATATTTGACGAAGTCCCCACACACTACGAAAAAGCGCCGCGTACTTCGGCACGCATGTTTCGGTCACTTTTATAATTCAGCGACTTCGGTAGCCTCGACTTCATGATAGTTCCAGTGCCTCTCATCTTCTTTTCAGCTAATGATTCGAGGGAATAATCGTGAAGTAACGGTCGAAAAACAAGCACGTTAATTCAGACAGGCTTTCGGTCAGCTTCAAAAGTATTAAAGTACCGATGCCATTCTTTTGGCCTTTCCCAAGGCTACCTTTCCTTTGACATATGTCGAAGTCTAGGATCAGCCCTTCGGGGTTAGCCAGAACAAAGTTCTTGAGGCCAGTGGGATTAGGCTTGCCAGGGAAAAATCCTTTATAGAGCAGTGGCCTGTAAATGGAAATATCTGTTCATCAATGCACATTTTTGGGGGGCGGGGCAGACTCAGACAAGCCATTCTGATGATATCAAGGAGTGGGAGGACCTTCCACAGTCGGTCGACCTTTTTTTCTTGGTCGGTTACTGCAAGATCGTTTAGGACCTTGAGGTTGGATTGCAACTGAAAGTAGTGGTCTCTTGTCATTCTATCGGCCATCGCAAGAATGCGGGTTTCTTGACTCCAGTAAAGTCTCACTCGAGGGTACCCCAGGCAGCTCATGGGCAGTGTTGCACCAAGAAACACTTTTATTTGCCCCGGAGAAGAATTGAGTGATCGTCCAGTGCGTTCGAGGAAGGTTACTTCTGTCATTTCGTGCAAGAGCTCAAATGCTTGGTCATTCATGTACCTGGTGAAATAGTCGTTTGCTTGCCAACCTTCCCTTTCATCAGCTGTACGAGGTGATGGCTGTGGAAAATTGGCCAGGAGAGACAAGTAGTCCTCTTTTAACAATCTTTTTTTTCCGAGCGACTGGTAGCTGCTGGGACGGGATATCGGTTTTGATTCTTTTTGACATCAGTGTCAGACTCGTAGTGGGTAGCGTCGCCATCTGCATCTGTAAGAAATATCACATTCTTTACTTAAAAACTATGTATACATTCAAAAGAGCTTATGCAATACAAAAGGATATACTCGCAAACCTGCGAGAAATGCGCAGTTCTAATTATCATCAACGGCATCTTCCGTGTCGGAGAGCTCTAAATCAGAATCGTCACCGTCTGACGCAATCATGTCCAGGAGAGCAGCAGCTGAGGATTCATCAGGATATAAAATAGTGCATTGTTTATATTCACTTACCCTGATTATGGCAGAAAGGCCAATCTGACACTTAGGCACAACATTAATGGCAACAATGAACGTGGTCCTCATGTGCAACACGTTGAAAATCGAAGTTCAAGCACGAATGTTGCAAACAATAAAGCCATCAATATCCAACTACCCACATCAGAGTTCACAGGGACCTTTTATGAGTCCTAAAAACGTAAGATTAAGCGAAAGCCTACTATTTTACAAACTCCACGAGCTACTTACCTTGGCGTGGACGATAGAACGACTTCGCCGAGAAAGTCGCCATTTTTGTTGTTCGATTCCAACAATTTCTGCGCCTCTAGTTGAATGACACGCCACCAGTTGGCGGCATCTGAATGTGCTGTTTAATGCATTGGTGGTCTTCCTTCTGTTTTTCTGGAATCCTAATTTCTGGGACTGAGGACCTCGATGTGCAATGAATCAGGAGGATATATATACATATATATATATATATAGGTCATGTGTCCTTGTCAATCTTGTTTTTGCGGCCATAGGCAATGAAGCGAAAATGACCGCACTTCCCAGTCAGGAATGCTCGCCTATACCCGGCCATAGCTAACTAACCGTATTTACGGCGAGGCTGTCATTGACCCGAACAGTACGATTACTAGAAGTGAGTTTTCTGTCGGTGTTTAAAAAATAGAAAACTAAGCCGAAAATTGGGGAGGGGGGGGGGGTCATTTTTCGGTGGTAAGGCGTTCCTAGATAAATTACGATAAAATGCGTCGTTGAGCCGCATCCTGTCTGTTAAAAAAACTTGTGATTTTTTTTTTGTATCGTCTAATTTGGTTTATTAGTTTGCAAACCCTGCAACGTTTAGTCCAAACGACATAAGCATCAGCAAACGGTTCTGCATAACCTAATAATGTGCGCAACGATTATACAAATGCGTGGCGGAGCTTTTTAATTACGTTTTGTTTTTAATTTCATCTGCTCAAATGACCCGTGAAACAATATTAGACTGGAATGTTTCTCACATTCCACAGGCTCACTGACACCAGCGCGACCTAGAGTCACTGAATGTTCCCAGAGCACCGAAACTCCCAGGCTTAATTTCACCAAAACGGCGGCTCAATCTTGTTTTTGCGGTGGTTACCATGAGCGCTTAGAAAGCATGTCGTTGCGGAAAAAAAAACAGACGAAAAACGATATTTTTGCAGGAACCTTTACTGCTCTATTGGAGATTAGTACAGAATTTACGGGAGCGTGATATTTTTATAGAATTTTAGCTTACAAGGTCTTGCGGCACAATTAATATTGTTTTTATGCAACTATGTCTCAACGTTGATTTTAGGTAGCACGTCCCGACATGTGCGCGTGCTAACTACTGCGGTAATTCTCGTCGCGTCTGCTTGGGAGACGGAGGTTGGCATCCCTAAGACCCCCTCCACCATATATGTTTCGGCGTTAAACTGGCTGATCCACGCTCAAATAAAATGGTCGCAACGGACGCTGTCGTGTGCGATACTCCAGAAATATACAGTGAGTCTAGTGCGACCCAAGTGTACGTGCACGCAGTGCCACTGACGAAGACGCTTTGTCGCAGTGTAATAGACCTTTTTCGCAAGTCCGCGCCAACGACTGTCCGCCATTGCGTGCTTACAAACTCTGAGCCTCTTCTGAACACGAGCGCCGCGTCAGCGTTCGGCGAAAACTCAAAACCAATCACGAGCTTCGTGTCCGTCGATGTTTAATGGATGTTAATGCCTATACCCTTTTTTAACTGGAGGTAGCTTGCGCCACCTACCTTTAGTCTGAAAAGAAAAGCATATGATTCCTCCCACCCTTCTAACACCAATTTGTTCCCCCTATCACCCGGCAAGCATAGGTGACCGCCAATGTTGCGTTACGGACTTTTGAAAATGGTGTATATATATTTTTTAAGAGTAACAGCGGACTTTTTTTAATTCCTGTCTCTCCTTCGCAAAACGTGATGACGTAGTCACACCCATTGAACACGAACATCACGTAGGCACTCCATAGTGGCTCGAGTCAATTAATAACTTGACGTGAATTCGGGTGCAGGATGTACAGGTAAATCGAACGAGCTTATTGACGGCATATAATCGGCAAGTAATATGGTGGCAACTTGCTCTGGCTGGAAATAAAATAATTAATTTTTTTTCATGTGTCTTTGCATTCAGAGACATTAACACTTGTTTGGTAGGTTATGAAGGTCAAGGAATATTTTTAAGTGGTCTTTCTTAAAACTACAAAACCTGTTTCACCAACCCTTTAACAACACAGCTCTCGGGTTCGGAATAATCAATGAAAACTTCGAAACGGCACTTACCCCTTCAGCTTTCTTGCACAATTCCTCATAATCAAGCACTTTGCGGAACAATTCTATAATACTGCAAGCTGATTTGATTCTCTGCATAAGAAGTCTGGCCTGAAATAAAAATTAGAACAATTTAGAGGGGTCATATCAGAATCTGATATCTTAGACATACAGAAGAAATACCATCGAAGCACTTTAAGGACTGCATGCTCTAGTTTGGCGATATTACAACCCTTCTCACATAAGAAATGCTAATGCGAGAACGCATGCACATAAAAAAAAACAGACGAATGTCCAAACATGCGAAAATAGCATAACGCATTTTGACATTAATTTTTTTTGCAAAATAACATATTAGTTTTTTTCTTTTTACGATAAGGAAAGAGGGACATTTAAGACAAACAGACAAGACAGGCTTTCGACTTTCAACAAAACGTTTACTGGCTCGACTTCGCCTCCTGAAGCTCGACGGGGGGCGTCCGGGAGGTGGAGAGGGAGGATGGTGGGTGAGAGAAGCGCGAGCCAGCTCGCAGCTAAGTGTGCAGGGCGGAAGGGGGGTCTGGTGTGTGTCAATCGACACGTCGCCGTTACGCGCAGCCCCGAGTGCGGGCGGTGCTTTCTTGGGCAGAGAAGGGAGGAGGGGGGGCAAAGGCGCGGAGAAGGGGAGGAGGAGAAGATGTGCCGACGATGCTCTTTTGGGGAAGGAAGGGAAGAGGGGGGGTGCGCGGAAGCGATGAGACGAGAAGGAGAAGAAAATACGGAATTAAGACTTTTTATGTCTTTGGAGGAACCCTCTCGCCCCGCAGGAAGCGGATCTCTCGATCGGAAAGAGAAAAGAATGGGCTGGACAGGTTTGAGACTGAAGATATGATATGTAGAGACTCAAGGATTTCCCTGCCGAATCGGGATTCGTGCCCGCCGAGAATTTTGGTTTTCGAGAAGTCGGGGGTGCACACACCTCCTTTTGCGTTTCTTTTCTTTCTGCTTAATAATGAAGAATTGTTGCTAAAGTTCCAATTCCGAGAAATTGTCGCGTTTGTTTTCACATCTTTTCTCATTTTTCCCGGGGGTTCTGGGTCCTATACCCCCCCTGCCCATTTCGATGTGGATGAGCATTGAACCGGCGTGCGGTCGTGTGTCGCCACTGCGTGGTGCATATTAAAGACACCAGACTAGCGGTTGTATTGCACTGGCTAAATTGCTCATCTACGACTGAGACAGCAGACACCCACTGGGGCGGGCTAACTTCCGGCTCTATAAACATGCACGCAACACAATTAATCTTAACTCTTTTAGAACGCAGATCTTATGCGCCAGTTTCGGCTTGCGCTGCGTCGCCTTCGGCGTCGGCAGCGGCGTAACCGCGCGGTGCATTATGCCAACGTTACTAGATGGCCTCAGTCGTGGAATCCCGCGGAAAGGCGTACCCCCCCCCCCTCCCCTCACTCACTTCAGTTCGCCTCCCGTCGTTCAAAGCGCCATCTAGATTTTCGTTTACGAACTGTGCTTTCCATGGAGTACGGTGGAGTGCCATCTAGACGCTGCGCTTCGAAACGTACGTATTCCATAGAATCCACTGCAGTTAAAATAGCAGCCGTCCGACGCGTCGAATGACGGGAGGCGACTCGCGGTGAGTGAGGGGCGATACTGTTCGTGCATGCAGCGTCTATGAGCAGTTCCGTAACTGAGCTAATCTAATAACAATGCATTATGCGACGTTTCCCATAGTAATGTCACACTTGACGTCACGAGCGACGTTACGAGGGTCAAAAGTGACGTCATGAGGTTCACGAGTAACGTCACGCGAGCGAGTGTCTGATCTCTTGTAAGGAAAAGCAGCCGCATAGTGAAAGAAGAGAAAAGGAAGCTTGAAGACCGAGAAGATGGCCACAAAAGCCTGTAATTGAGAGCATTAAACTTCATATTTGTTTTCTTATTTATCTAGAGGAAGTTATCCGACTAAAATAGCTACAACGATAGTTAACATGCGCGGTCGACAACAACAAGCCATCGCAGTCCCCAACGCTCACGGCGAACTCCGCAACAAGATCAAGGATATCAAGACGCAACTCCAAACGCTTTTCACAGCTTTGAACCCCGGCAACGGTCAAGGAAACGATCACCGGGAAAAAGGAAAGAAGGAGAGGAACACGTCGATCAACGGATTCCCAAATTGCCGCAAACGTCAAATCGTTTCGTCTCCGAGCCCGTCAACAACAACGAAGTACAGCCCTTCGCATTGGACAACATCCTCGGAGTCATCTCCGAAACGCAATGTCAGCTAGCCGAAACCCTGATCCAAAGATCAAGACCCCTTCAGGTGCACTCAACGGGTAGCACTGCAGCACCTATACAAATATTCCAAGGTAACCAGCGAGAAAGTTTCAAAGAATGGCAAAACAAATCGAGTGTGTCGCGTCTCTGGCACACTGGAGGCCGTCACTAACAATGCTCAACGCTATTACTAACCTTCACGGAGCAGCACGTGACTGGCATAAATCGTACGGAACTCAAATCAACGATTGGGGGACATGGAAGCACGACATAGCCGAAAGTTCCAAGCGAAAATGGTCGCTCCAGGATTTTCCAGATTTCCAAAACGAGCGCCAGCTCCAACCAAATGATACGCTTGTACAGTATATGTACGTGGAAAACGGTATGCTTGAAAAGGCTCCCCAGAAACTCGGACTCCAAGAGCATATTTCATTGAACCTTTATAGAATTCAGGACGACCAATGGGCTACACCCCTGCACACCCAGTACTGTAAGTTCGTGCTCAAGCTCATCGACCGGGCGACAAATCTCGACAACCGACGAAAGCTGGAATTTCAATTCTCCACCGAACCGAAACAGCTGTCAAACTACAAACTATTTGTGCAACGTCAGCAGAGCCAGTGGTCAACACAGCTACCATTGCTGTACGCCAACAGTCCAAAACATCGCAAATGCTTCAGCTGCTCCGGTTTCGGACATATCTCATGGGATTTCTCACATCCCAAGAGTACCGCAACAATTCGAGCCGAAGATAGAACAACCAAGAAGTAGGACGAGTACCACAGTCACCACGAAAGAAATGCCCACTGTTTCCTACGGACACGTGGAGACACACTTCCAATCGTCACAGCCTACACGAACGGAGGCAGCCCACTCAGAGCCTGCATCAACGCTGGTGCGAGCGTGTCGATTGTTGATCCCAAGGTTCTTCCACCCTACAAAGAGAAAACAGCCTGCAGTGGCCATGACCTGGTCACAGTGCAGGACAGACAGAGCCTCAGTGGACGACTACACTATCAATCGACGTCGGCCAGTTGACCATCCTACTCCCCGAGGGACTGGTTCTACAACTTCCTTCTACAATATTCCTGGGATCAAACTGGAGGAAGCTAGTCAATATCGATGTAACATTTCGCGTGTCGAATGACATAACTCTCGTGAAACATCAAGTACACGACGTGACTCAACGAGACGAGACACTCACGGTACAACAAACCCCTCAAAGAGCAGGAATCGCACTAATTTCAACATTTGGAATGGAGACTACACAACACATTGATAATAATGTTGCGATGTTTGTCTCCTTCCAACCGTCATGGTCAAGTCAAGACGTGGACCTTGAGCAAAAGATTAATGCAGTAGTTGACCTCATGACACCAGATGCATCCTCAGAGATGTGTGAAAGGCTGAACGAAATACTAAAGACGTATCACACAGCCTTTGCCACAAAAGAACAACGGCTTGGACTGTGTCCACACGTGGAACATTCAGTTGAGCTGCGAGACTCAAACCCGATAGCCTCGCGTCCCTACGAATGCTCCTACGCAGACCGCGAATTGATGTGAGAGAAAGTCGATACCTAAAAGAAGGAGTAATCAAACCGAGTCAAAGGGAGTACGCAGCATCGACTCTTCTAATAGACCAGCCGAACCACCCAACTACTCCATGACGAATGGTCCACAACTACCGCAAGCTCAAAGCTAAAACACTGAGCCCTCCGTTTTTGATTCCGCAAATAGAGGATGCTCTTGACAAAATCATGAAAGACCACTCACGTTACTTCTCTACTATAGATACCAAGACAGCCTTTCTCGCTTTCCATGTGAAACCCGAAGAAACCGACAAGACAGCTTTTGTGACACCAGATGGGAAGTATGAGTATTTGCGTATGGCATTTGGCTTCTTTAAAGCTCCACAAACAATGCAAATGGCAAGACTTTTGAGGGACTTCCACGCACGACCACGTACATAACACTTTATCGCACAGAAAGCAAGATCCATCAGAGAAGCTCTCACACTCTTGGAAGAGGCACTCCGTCGTGTGGTACTCAACGGTCTAAGGAATGACATCCGGAAGTGTTAGTTTGTGCGCAGTCAAGTATAATTTCTTGGTTTTATCATCACGGATGAAGGGAAGATCGCCCCCCCCCCCCCACACACACACAAAGCGAGTGGAAGACGTTGACAAGTTCCGCCCTCAAGAGATGCAAAGCACCTCTACTCATTCCTGCAGTTCACGAAGAACTTCCGAAATTCATAGCGATCTTCTCGGCTAGGACGCTGACACTGCGCAAGCATCTTGCCAAAGACGGTACATTCGCTTGGTCGGAAGAACAATATTGTAGACTGTCTCAAGCAAGCCTTAAAGAACTCACCACCCCCCCCCCCTCCCTCGCCAACCTTCGCAGTGACTGCCCTTCAACGGTGCATAAGGGCACCAGCCAGCATGGCCTTGGCGCCATTCTCACTCAGACCCAAGACGCAAATGAGCGTGTGATTGAGTATGCGAGTCGTGCACTAAACGCACACGACAGCCAATTCCACTCAAACCGGCTGGAATGTAAGGCACAACATTGGGCTGTCACCGAGAAATTCACCATCTACCTCAAGGGCGGCCCAGAGTTCACGGTGTTGACCAACAAACTCAGCCTTACATACCGAGCACACAAAGCAACAGCAAACCGACGTTTTTCTTAAGATGAACCATCGAACTTTCTGACTACGACTTCAAGATGTGTCATCGTCCAGGCAGGATTAACCAAGAAAACGCCCTCTCTCGACTTGAAGATCTAGACAGAGATCTAGATGGCGAGCAGTGGCAACTTCATTTGCATTGTACTACAGACAGACAGCAGTTGCTTCTGCAAACACCAAAAAACAGATGGAGACTGCCAGCGTCTACTACAACTGCAGACAAGAGCAACACAGAGTTTGCAGAGAACCACGACATCCTACTAAATTTAAGTACAAACGGAAGTGTCCCCAAGGTAGTGGTACCTGCTGCGTCTAGGGACACCGTACTACAGATGTGCCACGACTCAACTGGACATATCGATGGAAAACGAACTCCAAACCAGATTCAGAGAACGTATTGGTGGCCTTGCATTTCGCACCACGTGCGAGCCTATGTGCAGTCCTGCCACACATGTCGAAGAGTCAACCGGAGGACCACAATCGCAGAAGGGTCTTTGCAACCAAGAACAATCCGCCAGTACCAAAGACGGTCATTTCGCTCTATCACTTCGGACCTTTGGAATAATGCGATGGCTACCAGTGTGTGCTTGCGTGTATCGACCGCGTTACACGTTACGTTGACGCAGTTGTAGTGCCTTCAATAACTTCGATGTTCTACCTAGACGTCTTGACGAACTGGTGGATACCAAGATTCGTTGTCCCCAAGACGTTAGCGACCGATCAAGAAAAACGTTTTGTCAACAAAAGGACTGCTGCAATACATCAACGCTCCGGTATCACACATGTAACGATTCCGCAATACTGGCCGCAGGCTAACGGACTGGTGGAACGAGTTGTTGAAGTACTAAAGAATGTACTTCGAAAGATCATTGAACCACACTCTAAATGAAGCAAGATACTTCCCGAAGGGGTCTTCGCCGTTAACGTCGCTAGGCATAAATCGACTCAACAGACTCCGTTCGAGCTGATGCACGGGCATGATTCACGTCTACCGGGGCAGGTGTGTCTGTCTGACGTCGAGGAAGAGCTAAACGAAGTATCGAGGCTCTCGGAACTTGCAAAGACGGGAGACAGAGCGAGAGACAGCTTGGAAGGGAGCCAGGCATCAGCTAAGCAGCACTACGACGCCAAGCGCAGGAAGCCAAACGTCCAGACCGGTGACACGGTGTACTGCACACTGGGATCTCGGTCATCGACCCTCGACCCATTCTTTAATGGTCCATACAGAGTATCACTGATTTTGGGAGATAATACCGTCAAAATTGTGGGCATTGACCACAGCGGGAACCGACGGAACGAGAGAGTAGTAAACGTCGAACATCGGCGTACACACAGCAAAAGAGACATAGTTGCCCCGCGTTTGCCGACACCATTCTTGGGAGGCAATTTTGGCAGGACCTCAATTCCAACTTGGAGACAGAGGCATCCGAGAAGCTTCAGAATATTGGTTCCGCATGTGAGACAGAGGAGCCTGAGCGGAATCAGCCCAACCCAGACCACGACTTGGAGGAAATTGAGCCAAGTGGTGGCGTCGATCCCGGCAGCACAACAAGGAATACCGAAGCCACAGGTGTACAACCCATACGGCCGTCAGAACTCGGCGAATCCCTGTTCAATAAAAAGAAATCGAGATCCAAGGTAAGATCAAGATTATTTCGGAGCGTGTGAGCGAGTGCCTGATCTCTCGTCGGAAAACCAGCCGCATAGCGAAAGAACAGTAGAAGGAAGCTTGAAAAACGAGAAGATGGGCGCGAAAGCCTGTAATTGCAAGTAATACACTTTATGTTTTTTTTTATTAATCTAGAAGTTATGCGACTAAAATAGCTAAAACGATACCTAACAATCACCTGCGACGTCACGAGGGTGACGTCACACGGCGCCTAAATTTAGCAGAAAACATCCACGTTAAATTTCGCGTAAGAATTTCACACAAATTTAGCTGAAAAGTTTCCCCGCTAAATTTAGCCCCCAAAAAAATATTGTTAAATTTAGCGGGAAAATTTTACCGCCAAATTTAGCGGAAAACATCACCCTCTAAACTTAGCGGAAGAATTTTCTTCGCTTAACTTAGCGGAACATTTTCACCGCCAAATTTGTCGAAAAAAATTCGCAACTAAATTTAGTGAAAGAAGTTTCCCGGTAAATTTAGCGGAACACTTTCACCGTTAAATTTAGGGAAAAAATTTCGCCGCTAAACTTATCCAAACGTTTTACTCGTTAAATTTAGCGGAAAAGTTTCCCTGCAAAATTGAGCATAACGATTTTTTCGCTAAATTTAGCGGAAAAAATCCTCCTCTAGATTTAGCAGAAATGGTTCCCCGCTGAATTGAGCATAAAAACTTTCCCGCTGATTTTAGCTGAAAACTTTCACCGCGATAATTAGCAGATAAAAGTTTCCGCTAAATTTAGTAAAAAAAAATTCCCGCTAAATTTAGTGGAAAATATTACCCGTCGCTTAGCTAAAAAACATTTTACAGCAAAATTTACCGTAAAATATTTCACGCTAAATTTAGCGAAAATCGTCCCCTGCTAAATTTAGGGTAAAATTTACCCACTAGGTTTAGCTGAAAAATCTCCCCGATATATTTAGCGAAATAATGTCCACGCTAAATTTAGCGGAAAAAAATTCCCCGTTATACATAGCAGAATAACTTACGCGCTTATTTAAGCGGAAAATTTCCCCGCTAAATTTAGCAGATAAAGATCACCGCTACATTTAGCGAAAACATTTCACCGCCACATTTAGCGGAGAAATTTCCCACTAGATTTACCAGAAACATTTCTCCGCTAAATTTAACAGAAAAGGCCTTCCTCTAAATTTCACGAAAAAATATTCCCGCTACATTTACGAAAAAAAATGTTCCTCTAAATTGAGCGGAAACATTTCCCCGCTAAATTTAACAGAAACATTTTCCCGCTGATTTTAGCTGAAGAATTTCCCTGCTAAATTTAATGGATAAAATTCCCCGCTGAATTTAGCGGAAAAAATCCCCTTTAAATTTAGCTGAAAAACTTTACACTCTAATTTAAGCAAAAAAGTTCCCCGCTAAATTTAGCTGAAAAATGTAAGTTTAGCTTTAAAATTTTCCCGCTAACTTTAGCCGAAACATTTCCCGGCTCAATCTAGCAGAAAACATTTCCCTCGAAATTTCGCGTGAAAATTTCCCCGCTAATCTTCGCTGAAATTTTTTATCGCTAAATTTAGCGGAATATATTCCCCACTATCTTGAGCGGAACATTTTACCTGCTAACGTGAGCGTAAAAATTTCCCCGCTAAATTTATCGGAAACATTTCCCGCTAGGTTTAGCAGAAAATTTCTCTTCTAAATTCAGCGGAAAAAATGTCCCCACTGCAGTTAGGGGAAGCCTTTATCAGCTATATTAGCGGAACAATTTCTCCGCTAAACATAGCGGAAAAATGTCCCCGCTAAATTTAGCGGGGCATTTGTTCTGCTATGTTTAGAGGTAAATTTGTCCGCTAAATTGCCCGCTAAATGGGAGGGGAGCAGGAGAGAAGGATACGGAGGGGGCGTAGCGGCATACCTCCCCTTCTGCGCCTCAAGAGCTGCTCTCTAATTCGGCATTACAGAAAATTGAAAACGTCTTCCATTGTTTACATAAAAAAAGTAGGGGGCAACAGGCTTAATAGAATTGTATTAATATTTTAAGGCATGAAGCTGAAAAAAATCATCAGCTAAGCCAGTTCCGGCCAAGTAACGTTGGCGAAGGTGCGGATTTGCTTTGCATTTGACTTTGTCAAGGTCTCCATAAAATCCACGCAAAAGAACGTTTGTAGGTTTGGGACTCACATTGGACATGCAGTTTGAAGCACATAAGTGACACGAATACTCCGGGGTCTAGTTTGGAAATTGGCTTGCCGAAAATGTCAACGGTGACAAGAAAAGAAAAAGTGGTTCCGAAGACGATCCACTTAGGTGTCCCATGTCGTACGTCGTCGTGGACTTTGTTCATCTGAGTCGACGGTGTTGAGCTTTGCTGACCTCGAGGAGGCGCCCAAAAGCCTCCTCTGTGGGCGAATTCCCGCTCTCCATTAAGTTGCATACTGGCTTCAAGTGACCTTTTTTCAGACACCAATGACACGTAGCATCAATGTCTCTGCATTGAGATGTCAGGTGGCTTCTTTCTCTCCAGCGATAAAAGCTAATGTTTTGGGCAGTGTCTCCAACCTTGTGTGGGGACAAAACGCTTCCACTAGATGGGCCAATTTCCCCTGCATCCTTCTTTGAAGATTCCATAGCGAGAGCAGTTTGAACAGACTCTTTGAAGGTGAGATCCGGCAACTCGAGCAGCCGGGTCTGAATCGTAGCGTTGTTGACGCCAAAAATATAGTGATATTTGTATTGATATTTTATTTCGGCTCAAGAGAGCCCCGGCGCCGCGAAACAGCAAGTCGCCGATACCATTAGGGCCTGCGGCACTGCGTCTAATGATGATGAAATGGTGTTTTACAGTGCTCACTATGTTTAAATGGAGCTTGCGGGCGAGAGTGGAGGCATGATTCTGTTGCTTAGCAATTTTGCGAGTTCGGCTCCGTAATCACAATGCTCTCATGAGCATTTCAGCGCTGCAGCGTAATCGCTGACAGATTCCACTCCAAAGTGTACTCTGGCAATAAAGCGAAAACGCTGAACCACGGCTGAAGGCGTCGGAACATAATACTTTTCAAGCAGAGCCAGAATCTCGATGAGCAAAATCCCTTGCAGTCAGGGGCTTCACTATGTTCGAAAGCAAAGTGTAGTTCGTTGGGCCGCAGTAACGCAATTAAAATTAATTCTTTTTCGCAGCAGCGACGTCGTTGGCGATGAAAGATTCATAAACTCGTTCCACGTAGGCTGGCCACTCGTCACCTTCCTCCTCGAAGGCGTCGATCCGGCCGAACGTTGACATTCTTGCTTTTTTTTTCTTCCTCGTCACCAACGGACATTTCTGGAAACGCCAGCATCACGAGTGAGTACTCTGGCGCATTATGGTAACTGTGAGAGTGTCGCGCCCTCACAGTTCTCAAGCTAAAGAGAGCTAGAGGAGGAGTAGTGAGCTCAGCGAGCGCTCACGGCTGCCGCACATCGTGTCGACGGCACGAGAGGGCGCCACTAAAGCGTGGGCTGTAGTAGCGCATGCATAGCATTTGCTGAGCTCCTGGTGTTGTCTTCGTCGTTTTTGTCATAGTCGATTTCGCATTGCACTTCAGTCGTTATAAGCGACAGAAAACACGGGGGAAAGATCTGAACGGGAGCCAGTTCGCGCTGCCAAACCGCTAAGCCAAACCTGCCCACCTAAGGCCCTCGAAAGGCTCGGATCCTTCAGCCAATGCTACCCCAGCGCCACTGGGTACATCCTGGACCTTTCCACGCTCGCCGCTTCACAGAAATGCATGGCGCTCCTTAGTGCCCAATCTCACTACCGCTCCTCTGCATCACTGCACCCCTGCCAAGTCTAACCTAGTCGAGCTTTTGTATGCTAGGGGGCGCATGCTACCGCCCGAACTGCACCATTCGTAATCCATTCATGCCCCCAGGCGAACTTACAGTTTTTGAACGTTGTTAGAACGAGCTGCATTGTTCTTTTGTTTTCTTTATTGGCGCAGTAAAATAACACGTACCAACTAGCTCAAGTAATTCCCGTCACAAAAACCAAAAAAAAAAAAAAACGTTGCATACATGAGGCATACCTCGATCTTTTGGCGCGTGGTCTACGCGGAATGGCCCATTCAAAAAAGAACGATCGCCCATACAGAACGATGGGTCATTCAGAAATGGGCAGTTAATAGACGTGCTGTGATTGAGGGTTTCCTAACTCAAGCGGATAACGCAGCGCAGCACAGGGCGCTGCAACGAGGTATGCCGTACAAAGGGACCCGATCCGAACGTATGCAACGCGGTTCTCGCAGGCGGTACGGCGGTGGGTTGCACTAGAACTGGGAGGTGCGCCGACCACGCCGGTTTCTCCATAGGAGCTGGGTGTCGTGCGGCCGAATTCTGCCGCAGGGGCCTTGGGTAGCGCTACCAGTCACAGCGGCGCCAGGATACCGGTTAGGCAGCGTTTAGCGAGGCTGGCTTGCGGGCCTGTTGTTGTGATTATTTCTTCTTGTTTCGCGTTATTCGTGGAGCTATACATATTGTTGGGCCGTGCTGAAGGAATAAAGGACCAACAACAATCTCAAAGACGGCGAAAAAAAACGGCGCGGGGTATTTCGTGCCAGGGTGCAACGTGGGCTGCAACAGATGCAAAAAAAAAATCACTCCTTGTTCCGGACGCCGAGCGACGCCTCTCTGGTCTAGGAATAAATCGTCTGATTAAAAAAAAAAAAAAAAAAAAACTGATAAAAAAAAAGAAGTCTGAGAAGAATGTGTGAGCTGAGTGAGATTGTTAGAACCTCAGATTGGGCGAGTTCATGTCGGTCGCTCACTCACTCACTCACTCAGTTTTAAGACTGAGTGACATGTCAGGAAACAACTTTCTCCAAGGGGGATTGCTCTTCAATAAAAAACGGTAGTTGAAGTTGCTGCATTTATTTTTCCAAGCTTGGTGTTCATTTTTCTATAATACATGCTCACAAAATAAAATAAATTCTGAGATTTTCTGGTCTATAAGCATTGGCTGAGAATTCAGAATTCAAGAAAAGCTCGCTTTATTTAATCCATGATACACAAAAATAAATTATATCTAGAACAAAAAAAAACTAGGTTTATAAAGGTCTGAAAAATGTACAGCTGCCTAAGAAATAATAAAACAGCGCCTTGACACTAAAGTGGAGCGCAAAGCATCGCTTATAATATCATACTCAAACTTCCGTTTTTTGATACTGGTGTGTAAGGTCAGATAGACAATTATTCTTCTATAACAGCAAGACAAAAAGAAAATGAAAGACGTTTAGAGTTCCCTGTAATGCCAAACTAGAGCGCCGGTCTTAAGGAGGAGGAGGTGAGGGTAGAGAGAGGAGGGTATGCCACTCCTCCTCCTCCCCTCCTCCCCCTCTCCTCCACCTCCCTCCTCCTGTTCATCTCCTTCCCTCCTCCTCCTCCCTCTCCCCCTTCTTCATCCTCCTCGTCTCAATCTCCTCTATTCCTTCCCCTCCCTCCCTCCTCCCTCGTGACGTCACTCGAGAAGGCCTGGTGAAGGTCGTGACCTTCATCGTGGCCTTCACGAGTGACCTTCGTGACGTCACTCGTGACTCTCGTGACGTCACTCGTGGCCCTCAAGACGTCACGCGTGACGTCACGTGTGATGTCATTATGGGAAACGTTCCATAGTGCCACGAGCTGTTACGCCGACGGCGACGGCCATGGCGACGCCGCCCAAGCCGGAAACGGGCGCTTAAGAGCTGCGCTCTAAAAAAAGTTAAAGAAGCGACATTATTCTCTGTCTTAGGAGTTGCGTGCAGCAAAGGCAAAAGCTCAGGCGCGAGCGCTTGCCTTTCAGATTTGCTTTCCTTTCACGAGCACTCGCGGAAGGAAAGCAAATATAAAAGCCATGTGCCCGCGCTTATGCCTTTGCCTATGCTGCACACAGCTCTTGCGACAGAGTATACGTAACTAAGTGACCACTCTTAAACTGAATTTTCGCGTTCCATAAGAGCTTTTGCACTCGCGCAATTCACACATTGTCACAGGAACGAGATAGGATATAATATATGCTTTCTCACAACCGAACAGACGAAAACAAACGTAGAATATGACCATTTTCATGCCAAATAAAGGATCAGTGCAGCAACCTCCATGACTGTCAACCGTCGGATGGCTGCCGCCATTGCCTTCCAGCAGGCATGGTAGGCAATGGCGCTACTTTCCCAGGATCATAGCCTCCTCTATACTAACAAAGGTGGCAGTTCGACGACGGAGCCATAGAGTGCCCGGGCGCAGATTTAGAGCGCGAGGATCAGGGGGCACAGAGCCTTTTTCGGAAAGCCTTTTGTCAACGCACAGCTTTCGCAGTGGCGAGGACCCGAAACATGGTTGTCAAACACGACGAGAAAAGAAGCCGTAGCGCGAAGAACGCGAGGAGCACGAGTGGTCATTCCTTCGCTCAGGACAAGTGTCTTTCGGCGTCTCGCCACAGCGGGCGTCCGTTACATGCCTCTCCTCTCATCCGTTGTGTGCCGCTCTACTTTTTCACTTTCGGCGGCCGCGTCTCGTGGCGATCTGCCAGGCTATGCAAGGATCCAGTGACTTTAGCGCACACAACCTCGGAGCACGTGGAGCGAAAGCTCGAGGTGCAGAACACAGGGATCCTAGGCTCAATCCCCACCCTTGCCCGTCTCGATCAGGGGCCCTAATCAGGACACTTGGCGCCAGTTTTCTCGACGACGTTTTCGGCCGCCGGTTTTCTCGCAGACTTTTTCGCCAGGTGCCCAGATTAGGGCCCCTGGATGAGCATCGTACCGGTGTGCGGTCCTGTATCGTTACTGCGTGGTGCACGTTAAAGACCCCAGGCTAGCGGTTGTACTGCACTAGCTAAATTGCTCATCTGCAGCTGAGACACCAGGGGCCGCTTGCTCGAACGATTTGAGACACAACTTGACACAGTCTAGGCCGAGACCGAACGTGAGCCACTTGATCGAAACGAAACTTAGTCTGGACTTGAGACTGAAACAGAGTCTTTGACTCAACTTGTGTCTCAAGCCGTGAGACAGCCCCGTAGCAAATTAGCTGGCGGCCGATTTAAGACCCAAACTGAGGCCCAAACGGAGACCCAAACTGAGACAGTCTCAGAGGTTAGCCACCTGCTCGAAACGAAACTTAGTCTGGACTTGAGACCAAAACCGAGTCTCTGACTCAGTTCTAGTCTCAGATCGTAAGACAGTCACGGAGAAGGCTCACTGGCGGTCTCAGAAAAAACAAAATGTCGGGCGTGGCCACAACACACCGGCTCCAAACAATCTTTGCCGCATGAATGCACTCGCGGCACCGTCGGACCGTGTTTTCCAGGACCGATTTTGCCCCTTCGACGTTTCTGACGAGGTTTCGGTTTCGCCGCGACGGCAAGATGCGCATCACCGGAGTCTTGGAGGTAAGAAAACAGTCATATTTCTAACGGTCCTCTTCGACTCTATGTTACATATATTAAGCGGCCAGCTGCGAAGTAAATTTGGAGGAATGGAGACCTTTGTTTTCGTCAGTTAAAAGCCTCTTCTGACCAACATGCAGCGCCGTCATTGCGTCCTCAAAACGTTGAGTAGTGGTCCTTTCCCAGGCTTTCTATTTTTTTTTGTCTTTGATGTGGCATGGTCGGCACGGTCTTTCCTATCACAGTGAGTTTCTCATTACGAAAACAGTTTTAAAATAACGACTTCCAGAACTTGTCAGTGGAAATAGCTGATGGGTACATGAGGAAGTTTCTGAAAGGAGCAGACTCTTCAAAGTGGTAGCGAATGGTATGTATTGATCATATCTCGCGGCAAGCTTCGTGCGCACGGTATGACGTTGTCGGCGGAACAAAGGAAACTGCGATAGTATTATACTGACGGCGTAAACCACGTTTCCTCCTTCAGATGGCTAAAAACAGCGGAACTCCCCGAACTGCAGAAGCCGTTTTACGCCGTGGGCGGCTTTCCGGGCGTCGTGGGAGTCATCGACGGCACCCACGTTCGGATCCAAGGGCCGCCGTGCACGAGGAACTGTTTGTGAACAAGCACTATTGTCACTCCATCAACGTGCAGCTGATTGTGGACGCGCGCTCGAGGATCCTGAATGTGGTGCCATGTGACCCGGAAGCGTCCACGATTCCTACGTGCTGTCGTAGAGCAGTGACGGGGGGAACGTCGCGACGGGCGCGTATGACGGTCTCCTCATCGGCCATAGCGGCTACCTACCCGTGCAGAGCGTGGGTAATAGCCCCTTTCCAGTCGCCGACCGCGCCAGTGGAGTGTGCGTACAACTAGGCTTACGGAACAACACGGTTTGTAATCGAAAGGTAGGTGTTAGGGAGAGATACTTTCAGAGAAACAGTTTGCCTGTGAGATGTCTCGGAGCTACCTTTTTCTAAAGCGCAAAGGACACACTGCGCTTTAAATAGCCAGGCTATGAACAAACCGGTTTATGTGCACTGTGTATCCTAAGGTAGTCACCATGGCAGGTTGTAGATAAAATTTGATTGTAGCCACACTGCACCGAATGGCAAACAGCAGCAGTATCATGGGACCTGGCAAAAGAACTGCTAAGTACAGTGTTATCAAGCATCACAAGAAGTGGAGTCGAGGGTTCTGTTTGTTGTTGTAACCCCGCAGACAATGAGCTGAAACACCCCGATCCTGACTTTTCTGTGCCCGTGATCTTTACAGGCCCTATTATCACGCTGTTCTTTCTTTTACAGGGTGTGGTACTTTCTGAGTTTCTTAATTTTGCGCCTCCGCCAATGAGCTTTCGACTTTCGCCACTAAGAAATAATTGCAAACCTAGAAGCGTTAACATATTAAGATACACTCTGCGTTTCTTACGCTGTCAGAGACGATAATGAGGTTCGTTATTTTTTCTGGTGCCAATGTGGGGTCACCTTTCTGTGGAAATACAGATACAGAGCCAAAGCGTGCCATTTCGCTGCGTTGCTAAATATAGTTCAACCAAAATAATTTGCTGGGTATAACTTTACCACTTTAAAAAAAAAAAAACTTATTGTTATTTTTAACCTTGTTTCTGCAACATTGCTATGATATTAGTCAGGATGTGTTAAACATCATTTTTTTATTTTTTAACTCCTTTGGGTTTTCTTCGTTCGTTTGCCGCAGGTTTTCTGTACTTTATTACATCATACTTCGGGAACGGCGAAGGCTACGGTCTAAGCAAGCCAATCAGCATGTTGGAAAGAGACACTTGACTCACTAGGTGCGTGCAGTGTTGTCAAAGACATGGGCGAAAAAGAGAAGAATGCTGCTTTTGTGAAAAGTTTGAGTTATAGGTTCAGTTTCAGGGGAGAGAAAGCAACTTCGAAGTTGCTCCTTTCCCGCTTCTTGAACTGCTTGGGTTACGCTTTTCCTCTGTCACTGATTGGCTGGAGGGGACCGTAGCACTTGCTCTTTGCCAAGTGACGGTGAGACAGAGTATAGTTTCCGCTGAACAATCATGGCGTCTTTCTCATGGTGCAATGGGC
>JABSTQ010007179.1:0-53243 GCA_013358835.2 Ixodes persulcatus
CAGAAAGGGGACGAAATTCGCTTACCGCTTCACGGCGAGACAGACGCCTTCGGATCCTAGGCCTACCGGACAAACTACGAAGTCGTCGACGGTCCGACGATCGGACGAGGCGAAACGGCCGCACTGCGCTGACCCAGGCTGACCACACCTGGGTGAACTATGAGAGGCACCGTCAAGTTGAGAACCAGAGTCGCAGTAGGAACGGACCGCCAAACATCTGTCCCGTACGACGTACAACGAGCCGACGTCCCCCACGCCACTACGCCTTCGCCATCTCCGCGACGATGGGAAGCGGGGAAGCCGAGCAGCGGAAGCGGAAGTCACTGGGCGGCCGCTTTACGTTTCGCTTTTAGCCAACGTTACTTTTAGCCGACGCCGGTTTCGGTTGTGGAATCGTGGGGTTGTAGCTGGTTGCGACGAGAGGAGCCACAAAAAGACGCCGAGTTGGCCGTGTACGAGTCACGGTACGAGCGACGGGCCATTTGCCGCTGTCGACCACTGACGCGGTATCCTCGGCTTGGTGTCACGATCGGTTTGTTGCCATGCACGTTGGCTTTGCTATGCTGTACGGCTGATGCGGCTGTCGAATACTTGTGGTGCACATTATTCGAGACAGTCGCCCCAAGACGTTGCCATGAAGAGTTGTCCGAGGAATTCGTGTGAGCTCAACGTCGGTCTATGTTCCGTTTCGACATGTATGGTGTGTGTAACGATACCGGTGGTAAATGATGGACGATTCTTTGGAAGATGGCGGTCGCCTTTCTGCATGTATGATTTGGTGATACCGGTGGTCCTGAGGTATAAGCGTTGTGTTGGAAAGATGTCTGTCGCCTACGTCATCGGAAGCAAAATCATACCAGCCGCACCGAATCATATCGGCAAGCAAACTGGCTGCCAGTATAGACAGCTGCGGAGCCATAGCGGTGCCGGTATCTCCAGTTATGCAGAACGCCAAACCAAACTAGCTGCATACATAGTAACAGGAAATTATGTGGTGTCATACCAGAACGGTACAAGCAGCAGCTATGTTTCGTGTACGTTTTTCCAATAGGGAACGGCAAGGTATCTTAAAGCTTTGGTGTCTTGCTATTGAACAGACCTGAAGTCCACCTTTTCGTTAAATCGTCCTAACAATCTCCTTAAAATACACTTCAACCCGTATCGATGACTTCTTACGTTTTTCCTGATCTTTGTTTTTCCTTCTAGAGCACAAGTCTAGACTCTAGGCAGAACTGCTTTTTTGTTTCGTCTTCTTAAGAAACGTTTATTTTTGCTTTTTTTAGCAGTTCAACAGCTTACGCAACATCGTAGAATTTACTGCTCTCTTAACAATGATATAAAAAGCAAAAGTAAAAGATGCGTTGATGCTAGCGCTTGGTTTCCGCCATTAGATATCCGGGACAAAATTTCGAGATACTCAAAAAGTACTTCTACACAGACAGCGAAGTTATGCTGTAATCGGTACAGAGGAGACGAGAGGTGAGAAAGTTCACAAATATCGCTGTTTTATACAGCATTCACACGGCAATGTAGAGGTACATGAAACAAGTCCCGGCAGTAAAAGGAGCCGGCGGTCGCATTCAACTGGCGCATAAAGATCCCTTCGTTGAGCTCATGTTTCAAATCCTCTTTTGGATCTTATTTGCTCCCGCGTGTTCTGTCACGTGACAGCCCATGTAGACTAACGCTGGATGCAGGTATGTTTTCAAACACCAAGTTATGAAAGCTTTACTTTAGAGACAGATGAAGTAAACGTCGGAACACCACCTAACAAAGGACTTTGGTTAAATAGAAATCGACAACCTCCATGTGCAGCTACAGGGAGTTGCCTCGGACCCACGAATTAAAACAGGAGGACCGCACATGTATAATATTGTTTTCTTTAATGCTGCATAATATTTAAAAATTTTCTAAGATATTAAAAAATATTTATAAACTCAACCTAACAGACTACGCTAGTGACAAACATACAGTGGCGGTAGCACAAAGCAGCCGCGGCATAACATATTATGATGATAATTTTACACCAGCCAGGAAGGCAGTGCCTAAGTTCCTGGCATGTGATTCACCATGCCGATTGTGTTGCTCACAACAAATATACATTTTCTACACTAAATTGCAATTCTTAATCTAACAGACGTATCGCCTGCTTTCTCTCGTGAAAGATGTATCTTCGCCGCCATTGTACCGCCTACAGGCAAATGGATTTGGGTGAAAACACTAGTGACATCAGCAGGAAGTGTAAGTTACTCATTGGATGGAAGCTGGAATACTAGAATTCAAACACGCAAAATCAAGCTTGATGAATGATCTTTTTTTTTTCTATTGAGGATACGTGACCACTTTGGTTAGATTTAAACCGATGTCAATTTTCAAAGTTCTCTCCTAAAGAAACAAAAAAAATATATATATATATATAAACTCAATTCCGCGAAACACTACAAGGATTTAAATTTTATTTTTAAAGAAATATTTCACACACAGTGCTGTGAAAAGTTTATTTTACACGTACGTAGAATGATGATTGCATCTCACTAGGTAGGCGGCGCGCATGGTTTTCCCGTATGCAATACATTTAAACATTTACGCTTCCGTTCACTTACCGCCTAATGCCAAACATATTTTACTACAGTAACCTTTAGCTAATATGAATCTACACTAAAAGTTCTGAAGGCCGCCCTTGTAAATGTGGTATACGTCACAACACTTTCCATCTTCATTGGAGCTTGGCAAATGTGTCAAGAAAAAAACGAGTTGTAAACATTACCTTCAAGTTTAAATCAGCTTAGTAGAACAAACACTGAATTTTTACTGACTTAAACCATAATATTAAGTTAGTAACATTTTCGCAAGTTATTCCTTCTAATCCTAATATATTTTATGTACAAGCTTCAAGACGTTTAGGGCGCCATGCTTCTATACTTTATATTTAAGCGTTGTATTTGAAGATAACAACATCGTAAAACTAATAACGCTTCTATATTTAAGGTTCCGATAAAAATTAACCTACGATATTATACAATGGTATTCCTATTCTTGACTCTCATTTCATATTCGTAATGCCGACGTTTATACGCAACTTCAACATGTTCAGTTGCAAAAAAACTTATAATTTTCTTTAATAACTACGCCATCACAGTTAATTGCCAACTTGTAGAATATATTATAAATATTAATATTAACCAAAAATCAATATTGAGAATAAAAGGCACGCTCAAATCTAGGATTTTTTTCTTTCTTTTTTTAACGTTAAATTTTGAAAAGATCAACTTTTTATAAGTCTTTCATCAGACTTAGTGCAGTTCCTAATATATTTGGTTTATTACAGCTTTAAAGGAAAAATTAACTTTTTTACTTAAAAGCTGAAGTCATTGTAGACAAATAAGTCGGGAGAGGTGGAAAACAAAGGGAATTATAAACGCTCAAGAATTTAAAAGGTACAAGTGTCGGACTACCGTACAGACACATGGTGACATTCGGGAGTATTCTGCAGCAGGGTGGTGTCGGCCAACATAAAAAGAAACACCCGACCAGGGTATTGAACCGAACCCGAACCGTGAACAGAAAACCGAAAAAAACGTTATTTTCGCGCGAACCAGTGTTGAACCGGAACGAAATAATTTTTTTTCGCGCCGGAGCAGAACCATATGTTATCATTCGGTTTTCGGTTCATACGCGAAGTCAGGTAGCGTGAAAAGTGCCTGGCGAAAAACACAGTAACCTAAAGAATTAACTAAAAATGCAGCAAAAAATATTTTTTTGCAATCCAAAGTGGATTTGTACCAAAATATATTAATTTTCTTCCTTACTGGGCAAGATTGATGAATTAATTTGCGGTGTTTTGTTCATGTGGGAAGTCAGAAAGCGAGCAAAATAGGTAGCGGAAAGCTCTGTAAAGTTCCATGATCACGTTTTCCCATAACGGTCGTCTTCATAATTTAAAGTTTTTCTCGAGAACTCAAACGAAATAAGCACAGTAACTCTAGATTCTCATGGATGTCTGGTCATATGTTGGTGTTACAGTAATTGACCATGAATAACTCTTTGGAAGACACACGGGGCAACATCTGAAGTCAGTGGTGATAGATGCACTATCTCGCTCAACGCCAGCCAGGTATACAGCGTCACGACAGACAACAGTGCCAACGCGGTGAAAGCTGAGTCTCCCCGGTGAAGTGAACGAGGAATGTTTTGACTCCGAAGTATAGAGGTCGGCTCCAGAGACCCTGAAGCTGAGCCCCACGCTCTGCAATCTCTACTGGAGAATCCTGAGAGCGCACTCTCTGATGATTCCGGCTTGCTAGAGGGGATGAGGTGCGCCGCTCACACGCTGCAGCTGGCAGTTAGTGACGCCTTGAAAGGCTCGGGCTGCGGCCACATTGTTGAAGAAAGCCGTGCGCTCGTTAAGGGACTACGTGTCCAATCTGTTATATCCCTGATCAGAAAGCTAGGGGTGAAGAAACCAGTGCTTGATTGTCCAATGCAGTGGATGTCCACGCTGCATATGCTCACCGGGGTACTTGAACTAAGAGGCTTCACTGGAGGGTTCCTCTCAAAAGAAGAAAACTCCAGGTGGTCTGAAGACGAATGGGCGGAAGTCGAAATGCTCGCAGTATCGCTTCGCCCGGCAGAACTGGCGACGAAGGCATTGCAGAAGGAACAGATCACTGTCGGATATTTCTACATAGCATTGCTGAGATGTTCCATGGAAACCTCCAAGATATCGTCGCCTTTAGCAACGGCTTTGGTCCAGTCGATCAAAAAGAGGGAGCAACAACTTGTTCTATTTGAGCGTGTTGGTGCTCTTTAAACTTTTAGAAAGTGGAGACACATAAGGTACGATACAGAGAGGACTCCTGTCTGTATCGTCCCTTATGTGTTTCCACTTTCTAAATGTTTAATAGATCCCCGCTACCGCCTTCTCCTCACCCCTCAGCAAAAGTATGGGGCCAGGTTGTATTTGACAAAGACTTGAAGCCAGATCACAGCTCTGCAATGCGAGCAAGATTCTATCCTTTCTTCTGAAACTGCGGCGGCTCCAAAAAATCCGGAAGACGCCCTGGAAGCGCTCCTCAAGGAAAGAAAGGTTGAGGCTGGCGTGCACGTTCGAGGTACGGGTAGCCCACGTGATATAGCATGCCTCCTGGAAGTGCTAGACAAGGAGCCGCGGCTTTCAAGGGACGTTAACTGCTACAGCTTTGGGAAGAGAGACGGGAGCGCCATCCAGAACACTGCGCATTGGCGCAATTATTCCTGGGAGTGCCTGCGACCCAGGTCGTGGAGCGAGCTCTTTCTACACTCAAGTTAATTTTATTGTCTCAGAGGTGCAGTCTTTCCCCGGATATGCTTTACGACATCCTGCTTGCTTAGACAGCTGCCTGAAATTGAACTGAGCTTTTACCCACGTCCCGAGTTACCGTTGCACTAGCTCGTTCGTTCCATACAGTAATGTGAGCCTTTGGGTTCTATATGTAACACTTTTATAAAATATGCATAGTTTATCTTTTGCTGTCGTCAATTGTTTTTGTAACATATGAGTACGAACGGGTTAAAACCGGTTTCATCCTTTATTTTTTGACTCCGGAGTTGAACCGGAGCTGAACCGTTTTCCCTGAACCGGAACGAAAACTGGAATTAAAAACATTTCGGTCCGACACCCTGCACCCGACACAAGGAAAAGAAAAATATCCTCCTCTCTGAATTAAAAAAAGAGGAATTGAGAAGAGACGGGGAGTTTGGATTGAGATGCAACTATTTTTCTAGACTCCGTTTCACCGTAATATTACCGCGTGCGTACCCGAGTGGTAGTCGAAAACATAGTGAACGGGGAACAATCAGAAAATGGCGCGCGATGGGAGCTTGCTAAGCAAGAAATAAAGAAGACAGCGTTAGAGCGGGCAAGTGCAATTAAACGCAATGAAAAAAAGAATGAGATGTTTTTGCGAAATAATTCGCAGACGCTTCTTAAGAAGAGTGTAGAATGTCGGGGGAATTCAAGGACGACATTTAGTCTTTAAAAGATAAACTGGAGGCTTTATACTTCGTCTCACCCTATGATGGCCTAAATGCAGAAGCCACGAACCACCAGATCCAATCAAGAGCCACTTAGACATTGCGTGGTATTTCGCTTCGATGCACGTATCGGTGCCCGCGTCTCGGATTACTGATGGGAATGGGCGGACAGGGGTTCAGATACAGCAATGGGTCACTCAACAATTTTACATTGCAAAAAAAGCCACGACGTACAACTCTTTGCAGTTTCGAAGCTGTAAAAATGACGCAGTGCTTTTGGATTCGGAACATTATTCGTTCGAACCTAATCAATAATGAGCGTGCTATAGTTTAGCGTGGAACGTGATTGGACCTGGCGGCCCGTGGCTTTGGCCTTCAGTCCATCGTAGGATGAGACGAAGTATAAATAGAGAACGATATCGCGGAGAAATTATGAGAGCGATGGCAGAAAGATCGGAAACGGACGCGCAGTGAGCCTCGAGAAAATCTACGCTCGGCGAATAGAGAGGGCGGAACACTAACGAGCGATAAAGAAGAAATTGAGTCTGCGTTTTGGCAAGTCACCGCTTATCTGCCGATCTGTCTGACAAATTTCGACTATAAAATATTAATGAAGGTGTTGGCAAGCAGCTGCAATCAGTAATAGCAGAGACAGTAGGTCCTCATCAAACATGCGGCATTCAAGGCAGGACGATTTTCACCAATATTCATAAAGAACGTAGTGTTTTAGAGTGTTGCGATGCAATACGTACTTGCGTCGCAATGCCCCAGGTTGACCTGGAAAAGGACTTTGATCGCGTACCCCACGACCTTCTTTTAAACATTTTGGATTCTGTGAACGTCGGAGCTGTTCGCGACGGTGTACGCATGGCGCAAAACGGTTGCTCGACTAGACTTATAGTCAACAAGGGGGTTGGAAAGCACATAAAAGTAACTCGATCCGTCCGCCAAGGGTGTCCTTTGTCCCCTCTTCTTTTTTTATTTATATAAAATCTCTTTACGCTAGTGTCATTAGGAGCTGTTCAGTCCATGGTTTTAAGTTTCACACAGCCGAGGTTAGGGTTTTAGCTTATGCGGACGACATTGCAGTGTTTTGTACTACCCACGATCGAGTATTGTCGAAATCTTCAACGCGCTTAAACCTGTTTGTGAGGTTAGCAATAGCTCGGTTAACTGGGAAAAGTGCCTGGGATTTTGGCACGGTGAGTGGAGTTCCACTCTAAGTTTTTCTTTGAACATGCAGTGGGTTACCACACCAACAAAATATTAGGGAGTCCCACAAGAAAACTACCAGGACAGTGAGCCGCATTGGCGAGGACAGACGGCAGAGCTTCTCGAAAAGGTAGAGAAAAGACGGGGGAATGATTTGTTTACTTTTGCGCGTGCCACAGTTTGCAATTTATTTTTTGTTAGCAAACTGTGGTACGTGCTACAAGTGTTGCATTGTTCGCGGGAAAGTGTGCAAAAACTGCATCGTGTGTTTGCGGTGTTCATTTGGGCTCAAATTGGGACCGATCTAGTAGAACGTATCTTTTCCGGCGCGTGCGCAATGGGGGGCTTAGTTTGTCGCATTTGTCTTTGCGCCAAATTGTAAATCATTTTCTTTATTGAGGTTACGTGCAGGACCCTTTTCTGCGCACTGTTTGTCAAGCGAGACTTGCAAGCAGGTTTCCCGAGTTGATGGTTTTCACGGCTGCGTTGACAGGTGGCATTCATGGCCATCTCAAAAAAGTGGTTGAGTCATGTAAATTTTTGTTGGTGCGTTTTTTAGCTGAGTATATCAGCGACGTATCTCGAAAATGATTGTGTAATGACGTGTGTGACCTTGCTTTTCCTGTGCCTTTATACAGATCCTTATACTGTGCGGGCTAGGGGCAAGACGTTTTAACCCGTGTTAAGAAGAGGACTTTGCCCGCAGGCATCAAGCCTTTTTTTTAATTACATACGGGTACCTTGCTTGTCAAATCATGGATGGACGAGAAGGGGCTCTTCGTACCTTGGAGGGTTGATTTTTTTTATGCAAGAAGACCGACACGATCGAACACGTGTTCCTTGAGTGCTGGGATGGGGTCTTCTTTTGGGACGTGCTCCAACGCACCTTGAAGAAGCGCGGCTATGTTGCTAGGGCTGCACGCTACTGGGAAGTCCCGCAAGGGTGTGCGTCATGCCGACAGTAATCCGCGAGAGGCACGGGAATATTTACAAGAAAGTATTCCTTTGTATGTTGAAGTACTCAAGGCAAAGAAGTGTGTGCCAGAGTGGCTTTCGCGTATCGAAGCGCGGCTGACTATGAAACCTTTTTAATTCCCATGACACCAGCCCTCGTGAACTGCGCTCCTAGTGCTGCCGTTCTTGTATTATTAACGTCGTTTTTATTGTGTCTATAAAGTGCACGTCTGGAAATAAAAAAAACGTGTGTGGCCGAGTGGTTACCGCGCTTGACTCTTGTGCCGAAGCCCAGGGTTCGATTCCTGGGAGCGACGCGTCTTTCATTTATTCATTCAATATAGATTTACGGTAAATTCGAGAACCCTGTTGGTTGTTCGAGGTCCGAATGTTCTAGACGCCGATATTTCTAGAAGCCCACGCGTGTACATAAGGGGCTCCGCGTGGCGAGCCGCAGGCAGTCTTGCCCCAGTGTTCAATCCTGCAGTTGCACCGACTTCGACGCCCGCGACGCTTTGCTGTTATCTTCCGTTTCCTTTTTGTTCTGGGCGCAAGTTCGCCACCATAAACGTTCCCGTTTTCTCACTTATTTCATGTTTGTCACCTCGTCATTCGTGACATTTTGGTGGAGGTGCTGGGTAACGCACGTCCGAGCAGCGCACCCCTCCGAAGACCCGCAGTGGAAGTACGACCACAAGCCAACAAAGACAAGACCGAGACCAGATCGTGTCGCCGCAACCAAACCTACACCCGGAGTATGAATTTCTGCCAACAAAGAACAGGCAGCCGAAGAGGCCAAACATGGACCACCAGTCGTCGCAGACCCCGACCGCCGCTGCCATCGTTTACCTGCCCGTCGCACCGCGGACGGCTGCTCCGTTCCACGGCGGGCAATACGAAGACGACTAAGACTGGATCGACTAGTACGAAAGCGTTGCCCGCCACAATGGGTGGACCGACGAGCAGCGCCTGCACAACCTTTATTTCTCACTTGAGGGAACTGCAAGGCGCTGGTTCGTAAACCACGCAGATTCCCTGACTTCGTGGGCCCTTTACAAATCCGAGCTCACGCGTACGTTCGCTAGGCAGCACCGAAGAGATGGGGCCGAAAATGTGCTGCAATCGAGGACCAGGGGCCCCAACGAGAGCGTCACGATCTTTGTGCAAGACGTCCTGCGCCTGAGCGCCTGAGCACCCACGCCGACCCTCAGGCCGCCGAGGAAAAGAAGCTGCGTATTCTGATGCATGGCGTGAAGGAGGACATCTTCAGTGGACTCGTTACGCCGACGAGTCCACCGACGTGTCCATGCGTGGTTACGCCGACGGCGACTTCGACGGCGACGCCGCTCTAGCCGGAAACGGGCGTCTAAGAGTTGCGCTCTAAAACTTAAGAAGTTACGTCGGATTGCTACGTATTCATTTCACAGTTGTGACGTCAGAAACCGAATGGTTGAATAAAGGCGTCTTATGTTTTATGCTATTCTACTCATTTTAGTGAACTCTCTCGAGTTTCGTCTGCTTTCAGACCGGGGACTACTTCCACTGAAGCAAGAAAGGAATGTTGCCCGAAGCAGATGAAAGCTGGCTTCAGTGACGACGTAAAAAAAAAGAAAACACAAAAAATAGATATAGATAGGCACGCGATGGACGTGACTCTTGTTCGTTAGGTCATTTAAATAGTCTGACGCAAATTTAGATTCAAAAGTATTATTATACACATAGATGTATTGACTTTAAAGACGATTGGTACAACGTTCCTCCGGCAAAATAAAATTCCAGTGTTTCCTGTTGATTGATCGTACGGAATAATTCGAAGCTCATGTGGTTTATAATCCCTGACAAACTAAATTTTGTTTCGAGTGATTTCGGTGAATTTTATTTTCGCACCTTATTACCTCAACCTGTGCAGATCCAGCAGACCTTAACGGCTGGCACTGAAACCTAAAAGTTGATAGGAAGGTTGGTGGGTATTAATCGGCGCATTTTAAGTGCAGGCGCCACAAGAATGTATCTAGCACGCACAACTACCTGCGAGGTCCGTCTAGAGGGTGATAATGTGTTTATTATATATAAGTACAATATATATATATATATATATATATATATATATATATATATATATATGAGGGGACATGGGAAATTATGAGTTTTGTAGTAGGTATGCGCTACCTTCGTATCAAAACTGATAAATTGCACACTTCAAGTCTGTCAGTGGTGGATATACTGGCGATTTGTCTTGGTAGCGATCGCTACCACTGAACCGCGCGGACAAGGCAGGTGCCTTCGTGGCACTCTGTCTAAGCTAAGAGGGGCTTCGTTGGCCAGTGCGAGTGAATGTGTGCGGGTCTGTCCTGAGGTAATCATAGTGGGGTATCCCTGGTCTTGTGATTGTCGACAGAAGTCGCAGTGTGGCCATATCTCGTCCGGTGGCAAGACACGTGTATCTCAATGGATTATAATACGCAAGCCATCAAAAGTGAACTTGATGTCGTTGATGTCACCAGGTTGCTGCTGCAAAAGAAAAAGGGGTATGGTATTACTGTTTAATGAAGAGCCACGGCTTACCGCGCTAGGTGGCGAGTGTCATGATTGAAGGCTGCCGTCTTTACAGACCCTACAGCGTGAGCCAAAGGAATCGTTGGCAGCTTGAACGTTCCGCATAAATTGGTTTATTCCGGTAAAGTGCTAGGCTTTACCACAGACGTGCCTTTAAGTTGTGCCTCATGTGTATAAAAATTTAACTGAGCAAATTCAACTGTGTGAAACTTTGAAAATCAAGCACTAAAACGTTTTACCTATGGTGGCCGCCTGCTAAGTAAAGATTCATGATTGGCGCAACAGTTGACAGAGGGCGGGAACTCATCAACACACAACACATCTGTCGTATTTGTTTTAAGTTTGGTGTGTCTTTTTATTTTTTTAGTTATAAGAAATAAAGAATAATGCGCTGGCAACTCGCAGAACAAGAGCGCATCGCTTCTGGCTCTGGTGAGGAACAAAACGTGCGTCGGTTATTACCAAAAACGAAAGAAGCACCCTGAGTGGCAGCTTGTAGGGATCCTAGATTTAAGAAGCCTGAAACCATGGACACCGTTTGCAAAACGTTTTGGACAAACGCCTTCAGCCCATGTTGGTTTCAAGTGCACATGCGTAGCTTTGTCGTGCGGCGAAGAGGAAAACGGACGGCGAGGCGTATAGACGCTCGCAGACAATTACCGCTTTCGTAAGCTCATCGCAGTTGAAATTTCAAATTCCTCCCACAAGCTACGTAACCCCGACTGAGCAGTTGAAAACACTCTCTATTCTATTCATGCCAGCTGCCATTAGTCTTTCGTACTGCAGCCTTTCGTCTCTTGCGTCAATCAGACGCTTTTCGTTAGCAGACGGGTGCCGTAAGAGGGATATCGAGTTCTTCATATCTGTCTTTACTCACGTCATTTTGTTCAATAAGATTTTTCATGCAGAAGATCCACCTCCTGCAGGGATCTCTGCGGAAACTACTTGCGCGATACGTTAAGGAGACGATTTATGGGGTCCTTTTAAATAACCAACGATTCATTTGACTCAACTGTAAGGTCGGACTCGTCCCAAATAATGAGTCATATTAATGTTTTGGTCTAGTCCGAGCTCGTTCGTCAAGATCCGTGTTTGGCTTGGGTCGGTTTGCATTTGGGGTGTTGGGATGGGACCATCTGTCATTTAAAAATGCGGAAATTTGGTCTTGGAGTCCCGTTAATTAACACTGAACGTTCTGAATATACAGAATGCAGACGAAAGAGTGTGTAGATTGTAAAAATGAAAATGCTGACGTAGCTATGCTGCCGGAGGCCTTTAAAGGTTACAAACCCCATACGCCAGAAAATGTTCTCGTGTTATTCTTTCTAACGTCAACTGTGCCTTCAAATAAAGGACTGAAAACGCAAGCAAGCTAGTATAAGAACCATAACTGACAAACAACTACTAAAGGAATGTAGAAGAAACAGAACATTTTCTCCACTGAAAACGCACTATATCAATTATTCTGATCTACGGAACCCCAGTGAAGGGTGAACCTGAGAATGGACTTAGACGTAAATGTGCTATCCGCCCACTGCGTGAGGATGGTGAGCCGGGCACTTACTCCCCGTTTCTTCCGCGCATGCCCCGCTCACTTGTTCTATTCACATTCTGAGATCTGTGTTTCAATTCTTATCCTGAGTGCAGCGCAGTGATTCACGCGACGAGTGTTGCGCAGGAAAGTGAATAGACAAGCTTTGAAGCGTTGTTTTAATTCGTGCTACACATAAATCGCGCATGGTTCTTGCGTGCCATTACAGCCGATGATTGGAAGACAAAATACTGCTTTAAAACACCGTTTGTTTTGTTACTTCTGATATAAAAAATAAACAAGACAATAAATACCTTCAGACAGCTATTATAACAATAAAACAACCGCCGCATTTTTTTTTTCTTTTTGCAGCTGGGTAAGTTTGCTTGCTGCCATATAGTAGCAGGGCTCCAATAATGTTCTTGAATCAGAGCTATATAGGCATTTTGACGTCACGATTGTCTCTCGCGAGAGAAGCTGACGACATGCCCGCAGTTCGAATGTAGGCAATTAATTTTTTGGACCGCGGCAACCGAGAAGAAAACAGTTATTCGTAAGAACTCTTGGCCCGCCTATCGACTGCCGGGACAAATATTGCTCGTGCAATCGCCTGCGAGATCTCTTCGAATTGAGTTTGATCATGCGTGTTTATCAATTTTCATGCGAAATTAGGAAAATGTATGCGTTACGGTCCCTGTACGTGAATGCGAACATGGAGGGGCATCCTAAGGGACCTTGACGACATAAAACGTTTTGCTTAGGACGTGCATTCGTACTCATACAAAAAGAAACCAGCGCTAAATGAACTAAAAGTAAATACGCAAAAGAGCTGGCGTAGATCGAACATGACGAAAGCCCGAGACCGCAGGCATAAAACGACACAAACACTCAAATGTATCAAACACAACTGCTGCGGCATTTTTTATCTGCAGTCTCGAGGGTTTTGTAATGTTCAGCGCTCAAGGTTAAAACGTAAAAAAATCAAGCTGAAATCAGGTAAATTAAGCACGACACTACAGATAAGTGAAAGACACGATCCTTGGGAAAATTTCACGTGAATGATTCAGCCTTATCCTCAGCGCCACAATTATCCGTGTCTTAGAATACGATATAAGAAACAGGTAACTGATCTTTGTAGGACGCGCTCAGGGGCAGCGTTTATTGTGCACTTCTAGCAGCTAACACCGCTGTACTGGGACCCTGTTTGAGGCTCTTTTTGAGTGCCATTAGGCATGCGATATTGAGAGAAGCGATGATTTTTGTGGGATCGTACAGGCACTTGTCAAGTATGATGCCCTTCACGCCAATGTAGTCACGATATAGGTGCTATTATAATGCAATTTGCCGGAAAAACAGTGAACATCTTAGATACTCTGGCGATAAAAACTCGCTAGACACTATTTCAAAATTGGTTTTCAGTTGGAGCTGTTAACCAAATTTGTCAGATGACAATCATTGTGATAACATAATTAACGCCCCGGAGAACTGCGGGCACATGTACTCTAGATTTTAAGCTATGAATTCGGTGTTTGTCGACGTTTTAAACCATTGTGGATGGAGACACATTATATACTATGCATGTAAGGAGGTCTGCACAGCAGAATAAAACTATAATTATTCAAGCAGGTTGACTCGTTTAGTTAATTTGATATGGGCATACAAGATCTTAGATCTGTATCGAAACTGGATTTCTCGTATCTCTAGGGAACATGTAGGAATACCTTATCGAAAGCGCAGAGGAATCTGTCGGTTAAAGGGTTTTTCTGTTTGAGAGTTTAATATTTTCCTAATGAATGAACGACTACTATCCTGGTAAATCCGCTTAATCAGGTCATCTATACACAACAGCGTAAAATGAGCTCGAATTCTTTAACCGGGCATTACACGGCTAGGGCTGTGCGAATATTCGAAATTGGAACTACTTCGCGACGAGTGCTTCCTTCTCGATTCGATTCGCTTCACACTTTTAATGTGACGTTCGAGTTCTTCCAATATCCGTAAAATACGAATAACACGGAACTCGCTGATTAGTGTCAACTCGCGGTCGAGTGCCCTGTTTTTTGGTGGTTTTTTTTTGGACTGCGCAGTATGGTTTCAGGCTTGCGAACCCCAAAACGCCAACCTAAGTGCTTTTTTCAGTATGAAGCACTGAAATTTACATCCGATAACGCGATCTGTCCTTCGCTTGCCGTGATGTCTGGATTGTGGAGTTGACGAAGCGGTCGTGGCGCAGACATGACCGGAGCCTTCGCTGCGATAGATTCGATGAAGGACGGGAACGGCACATACATCGTCGTGAGCAAAAACGCCACGAGTCGCACTCATTACAGTCCTTCCTACAGTCACTACAGTAGCCAAGCTGCTATGGATTCGGATATGAATATACGGCTGACCTCGGCTATCAACAATATCTGTTTGTGTTATTAGACAGTTTTAGTGTATCGTACGCTAAACCTTTGAGTACGCAAATAATTCGCGGGTCGGGAGTGCGCATGCGCAAAATGCAATGGAAGGACCACCATATGGCGTACGCACGCAACGCTGCGGATTTTGAGTGCCTGCTAGAGGGCTTTGCGGGAAGCTCTCCAGATATCTCGGGCCCTGTGAGAGCACCAGTTTCAACATGGTAGTTGCCTCGACGGGCACAGCAAGAGTGACGTGGTGTTCTCGAAGTTCAGTGTTACGTGAAATTGCGTGGTGTTCAGCTGGGAAATTTTTTCCGGGACCTACCGCGGTCGAATCAGATCGCCGTGCAGCAGAAGGAGTGCATAGTAAGAATGTTCACCGCTCGCAATGTGGGTGAACGCTGCGATCTTCTCAGCACTAAGCCTCATCGAGCAGTTCATCGCCGACGGACGAACGACTCTTCAAGTATTTGCCGAAGTTGTCGCTATGCATGGGACATCAGGAGGTTATGTTTTTCTTCCCGCGATAGCTTTGATAATAGGTGCCGTGTCCAAGGGGCGATTGACGGAGGCTCCGTGGTCGAATTTGGATACGTAGTCGTCCTCCCCCCGCTGAAGCGCGCGCTTGACCATGACAGCTGCGGCTTTGTTTAATTTAAAATAAAATGAATGGAACGTTTTTATTTTCAACATTTCTTTTGAGAAGCATGGTGGCGCTCTGAGCACGCGGAAATATACGGCTCTGACAAATTGAACTAAAAAGATAATACGAGATATTTTCTCGGCAACGTAACGCACGTTTAAAATCGGTATGAGCACGTTGTTTTTAGCGTACGCTATGGTATTGCTTAGTGCGTACGTAAGAGCCGGCAAAGCTATTCTAATACTGTCTATTTTGCGTTTGTTTTTGTGGTTCATCAGTTGTCCAGTATTCCTTTTGTTTTCACCGTTTTGACTGGTAAAAGCGACAGGCTTGCCCCCGCCGCACGAAAAAAAAAGTTGTTTTTTCTTAATTTATAGCTTTTTGTGGCGGCCTTACTCGGCAGAGAATTTGCGCAAGGAAAGCTGTTGCGCAAAATCAGTGCGGCTGCGCTGATTTCAAACTCAAACGAAATAAGCACAGTAACTCTAAATTCTCATGGATTTCTGGTCATATGTTGGTGCTCTAGTAATTGACCATGAGATAACTCTTTGGAAGACACACGGGGCAACATCGGAAGTCAGTGGTGATAGATGCACTATCTCGCTCAACGCCAGCCAGGTATACAGCGTCTCGACAGAAAACAGTGCCAACGTGGTGAAAGCTGCGTAGCCCCGGTGACGTGAACGAGGAATGTTTTGACTCCGAAGTAGAGGTCGGCTTCAGTGACCCTGAAGCTGAGCCCCACGCTCTGCAATCTCTACAGGAGAATCCTGAGAGCGCACTCTCTGATGATTCCGACTTGCTAGAAGGGATGAGGTGCGCCGCTCACACGCTGCAGCTGGCAGTTAGTGACGCCTTGAAAGGCTCGAGCTGCGGCCACATTGTTGAAGAAAGCCGTGCGCTCGTTAAGGGGCTACGTGTCCAATCTGTTATATCCCTGATCAGAAAGCTATTGGTGAAGAAACCAGTTCTTGATTGTCCAATGCGGTGGATGTCCACTCTGCATATGCTCGCCGGTGGACTTGATCTAAGAGGCTTCACTGGAGGGTTCCTCTCAAAAGAAGAAAACTCCAGGTAGACTAAAGACGAATGGGCGGAAGTCGAAATGCTCACAGTATCGCTTCGCCCGGCAGAACTGGCGACGAAGGCATTGCAGAAGGAACAGATCACTGTCGGATATTTCTACATAGCATTGCTGAGATGTTCCATGGAAACCTCCAAGATATCGTCGCCGTTAGCAACGCCCTTGGTCCAGTCGATCAAAAAGAGGGAGCAACAACTTGTTCTATTTGAGCGTGTTGGTGCTCTTTAAACTTTTAGAAAGTGGAGACACATAAGGTACGATACAGAGAGGACTCCTGTCTGTATCGTCCCTTATGTGTCTCCACTTTCTAAATGTTTAAAAAGCAACAACGTTTTCTCTCAAATGTCTTCTGTGCAGCAGTGCACATGGATCCCCGCTACCGCCTTCTCCTCACCCCTGAGCAAAAGTATGAGGCCACGTTGTATTTGACAAAGGCTTGGAGCCAGATCACAGCTCTGCAATGCGAGCAAGATTCTGTCCTTTCTTCTGAAACTGCGGCGGCTCCAAAAAATCCGGAAGACGCTCTGGAAGCGCAAGGAAAGAGAGGTTGAGGCTGGAGTGCACGTTGGAGGTACGGGTAGCCCACGTGATATAGCATGCCTCCTGGAAGTGCTAGACAAGGAGCCGCGGCTTTCAAGGGATGTTAACTGCTGCAGCTTAGGGAAGAGAGACGGGAGCGCCATCCAGAACTCTGCGCATTGGCGCAAGGATTCCTGGGAGTGCCTGCGACCCAGGTCAGCGTGGAGCGAGCCCTTTCTACACTGAAGTTAATTTTATCGTCTCAGAGTTGCCGTCTTTCCCCGGATATGCTTTACGACATCCTGCTTGTTTAGACAGCTGCCTGAAATTGAACTGAGCTTTTACCCACGTCCGAGTTGCCGTAGCACTAGCTCGTTCGTTCTATACAGTAATGTGAGCCTTTGCGTTCTATATGTAACACTTTAATAAAATATGCATAGTTTATCTTTAGCTGTCGTCAATTGTTTTTGTAACATATGAGTACGAACGGGTTAAAACCGGTTTGAACCTTTATTTTTTGACTCCGGAGATGAACCGGAGCTGAACCGTTTTTCTGAACCGGAACGAAATCCGGAATGAAAAACATTTCGGTCCGACACCCTGCACCGACACAAGGAAAAGAAAAATATCCTCCTCTCTGAATTAAAAAAAAAAAAGAATTGAGCAGAGACGGGGAGATTGGATTGAGATGCAAGTATTTTTCTAGACTCCGTTTCACCGTAATATTACCGCATGCGTAGCCGAGTGGTAATCGAAAACATAGTGAACGGGGAACAATCAGAGAATGGCGCGCGATGGAGCAGTCTAAGCAAGAAATGAAGATGACAGCGTTAGAGCGGGCAAGGGCAATTAAACGCAAAGAAAGAAAGAATGAGATGTTTTTGCGAAATAATTCGCAGACGCTTCTTAAGAAGAGTGTAGAATGCCGGGGGAATTCAAGGACGACATTTCGTCTTTAAAAGATAAACTGGAGGCTTTATACTTCGTCTCACCCTACGATGGCCTAAATGCAGAAGCTACGAACCGCCAGATCCAATCACGAGCCACTTATACATTGCGTGGTATTTCGCTTCGATGCACGTATCGGTGCCCGCGTCTCGGATCACTGATGGGAATGGGCGGACAGGGGTTCAGATCCAGCAATGGGTGACTCAACAATTTTACATTGCAAAGAAAGCCACGACGTACTACTCTTTGCGGTGTCGAAGCTGTAAAAATGACGCAGCGCTTTTGGATTCGGAACATTATTCGCTCGAACCTAATCAATCATGAGCGTGCTATAGTTTAGCGTGGAACGTGATTGGACCTGGCGGCCCGTGGCTTTGACCTTCAGTCCATCGTAGAATGAGACGAAGTATAGATAGAGAACGGTATCGCGGGGAAATTATGAGAGCGATGACAGAAAGATGGGAAACGGACGCGCAGTGAGCCTCGAGAAAAGCTACGCTCGGCGAATAGAGAGGGTGGAACACTAACGAGCAATAAAGAAGAAATTGAGTCTGCGTTTTGGCAAGTCACCGCTTATCTGCCGATCAGTTTGACAAATGTCGACTATAAAATATTAATGAAGGTGTTGGCAAGCAGCTGCAATCAGTAATAGCAGAGACAGTAGGTCCGCATCAAACATGCGGCATTCAAGGCAGGACGATTTTCACCAATATTCATAAAAACGTAGTGTTTTAGAGTGTTGCGATGCAATGCGTACTTGCGTCGCAATGCCCCAGGTTGACCTGGAAAAGGACTTTGATCGCGTACCCCACGACCTTCTTTTAAACATTTTGGATTCTGTGAACGTCGGAGCTGTTGTTCGCGACGGTGTACGCATGGCGCAAAACGGTTGCTCGACTAGACTTATAGTCAACAAGGGGGTTGGAAAGCACATAAAAGTAACTCGATCCGTCCGCCAAGGGTGTCCTTTGTCCCCTCTTCTTTTTTTATTTATAAAATCTCTTTACGCTAGTGTCATTAGGAGCTGTTCAGTCCATGGTTTTAAGTTTCACACAGCCGAGGTTAGGGTTTTAGCTTATGCGGACGACATTGCAGTGTTTTGTACTACCCACGAGAGTATTGTCGAAATCGTCAACGCGCTTAAACGTGTTTGTGAGGTTAGCATTAGCTCGGTTAACTGGGAAAAGTGCCTGGGATTTCGGCACGGTGAGTGGAGTTCCACTCTGAGTATTTCTTCGAACATGCAGTGGGTTACCACACCAACAAAATATTAGGGAGTCCCACAAGAAAACTACCAGGACAGTGAGCCGCATTGGCGAGGGCAGACGGCAGAGCTTCTCGAAAAGGTAGAGAAAAGAAGGGGGAATGATTTGTTTACTTTTGCGCGTGCCACAGTTTGCAATTTATTATTTGTTAGCAAACTGTGGTACGTGCTACAAGTTTTGCATTGTTCGCGGGAAAGTGTGCAAAACCTGCATCGTGTGTTTGCGGTGTTCATTTGGGCTCCAATTGGGAGCGATCCTGTAGAACGAATCTTTTCCGGCGCGTGCGCAATGGGGGGCTTAGTTTGTCGCATTTGGCTTTGCGCCAAATTCTAAATCATTTTCTTTATTGAGGTTACGTGCAGGACCCTTTTCTGCGCACTGTTTGTCAAGCGAGACTTGCAAGCAGGTTTCCCGAGTTGATGGTTTTCACGGCTGCGTTGACAGGTGGCATTCATGGCCATCTCAAAAAAAAGTGGTTGAGTCATGTAAATTTTTGTTGGTGCGTTTTTTAGCTGAGTATATGAGCGACGTATCTCGAAAATGATTGTGTAAGGCCGTGTGTGACTTTGCTTTTTCTGTGCCTTTATACAGATCCTTATACTGTGCGGGGCCGGGGCAGGACGTTTTAACCCCTGTTAAGACGAGGACAATGCCCGCAGCCATCAACCCTTTTTTTTTTAATTACATACGGGTACCTTGCCTGTCAAGTCATGGATGGACGAGAAGGGGCTCTTCGTACCTTGGGGGGTTGACTTTTTTTATGCAAGGAGCGCGACGCGATTGAACATGTGTTCCTTGAGTGCTAGGATGGGGTCTTCTTTTGGGACGTGCTCCAACGCACCTTGAAGAAGCGCGGCTATGTTGCTAGGGCTGCACGGTATTGAGAAGTCCCGCATGGCTGTGCGTCATGCCGACAGTAATCCGCGAGAGGCACGGGAATATTTACAAGAAGGTGTTCCTTTGTATGTTGAAGTACTCAAGGCAAAGAATTGTGTGCCTGAGTGGCTTCCGCGTATCGAAGCGCGGCTGACTATGAAAGCTTTTAAATTCCCATGACACCAGCCCTCGTGAACTGCGCTCCTAGTGCTGCCGTTCTTTTATTATTAACGTCGTTTTTATTGTGTCTATAAAGTGCACGTCCGGCAATAAAAAAAAGTGCGTAGCCGAGTGGTTACCGCGATTGACTCTTGTGCCGAAGCCCAGGGTTCGATTCCTGGGAGCGACGAGCCTTTAATTTATTCATTCAATATAGATTTACGGTAAATTTGAGAACCCTGTTGCTTGTTCGAGGTCCGAATGTTCTAGACGCCGAGCCTTCTACGCCGATTGTTCAGAAGCCCACGCGTGTACATAAGGGGCTCCGCGTGGTGAGCCGCAGGCAGTCTTGCCCCAGTGTTCATTCCTGCAGTTTCACCGACTTCGACGCCAGCGACGCTCTGCTATTATCTTCCTGTTCCTTTTTGTTCTGGGCGCAAGTTCGCCTCCCTAAACGTTTCCGTTTTCTTAGTTATTCCTTGTTTGTCACCTCGTCATTCGTGACATTTTGGTGGAGGTGCTGGGTAACGCATGTCCGAGCAGCGCACCCCTCCGAGGACCTGCAGTGGAAGTACGACCTCAAGCCAACAAAGACAAGACCGAGACCAGATCGAGTCGCCGCAACCAAGGCCTACACCCGGAGTACGGATTTCTGCCAACGAAGACCAGGCAGCCGAAGAAGCCAAACATGGACCACCAGTCGTCGCAGACCCCGACCGCCGCTGCCATCGTTTACCTGCCCGTCGCACCGCGGACGGCTGCTCCGTTCCACGGCGGGCAATACGAAGACGACGAAGACTGGATCGACTACTACGAAAGCGTTGCCCGCCACAATGGGTGGACCGACGAGCAGCGCCTGCACTACCTTTATTTCTCACCTGAGGGAACTACCAGGCGCTGGTTCGAAAACCACGCAGCTTCCCTGACTTCGGTGGGCCCTTTACAAATCCGAGCTCACGCGTACGTTCGCTAGGCAGCACCGAAGATATGGGGCCAAAAAGTTTCTCCAATCGAGGACCAGGGGCCCCAACGGGAGCGTCACGATCTTTGTGCAAGACGTCCTGCGCCTAAGCGCCTGAGCACCCGCGCCGACCCTCAGGCCGCCGAGGAAAAGGAGCTGCGTATTCTGATGCATGGCGTGAAGGACGACATCTTCGGTGGACTCGTACGCAACCTACCAATGACCGTTCAAGAATTCGTCACCGAGTAGAAGTACATGGAGCGTGCCATCCTTGAAAGGGAAAGCCACTACCATCGGCACTCGGGCGTCGCTGCATCTGCTGTAATGGGCTATGACATCAGCCCCAGGATCCCTGGCATTCGCGACATTATTCGTGAAGTCGTCCGGGAAGAGCTTCGCAAGATGCTCCCCGCTGCGGATCGCCCGTCCTCACTATCGCTCGCCGAGATCGTCCGAGAGGAGGTTCACCAAGCCTTCCAGCCTGAAATTCTAATCAACCCATCGACGCCAGAGGAACCGGGTTTGAGCTACGCCGCCATGGCCCGACGACCGCCGCAAGCTAACCGCCAGGCCACGGCGCCACTCCGACAAGGCCCTCTGATGCCGCGGTATCCTCGACGCCAGGAAGCACAACTCCAGGACGTCCGCCCGGAGCGACCCTCGCCGAGGAAGACCGACGTGGGGAGAGCGACTGATCGAAGCCCGTTTTGCTACCGCTGCGTTGAGGCCGACCATATCTACCGCCGTTGTTCCTACCGGCAAATGGGGCTGTGTGGGTTCCACCCGAACGACCCAAGCCCGAGATACGCCGAACGCCCTCACGACATCGAGGAGTACCTCCGACGCTCGCCCCCCTCAGCGCCGTGTCTCCGCCGTGAAACACGCTCACCATCGCCACGACGTTCAGCGTCTCCAGCTCCCCGACTTCGCCGAGAGAGCCTGTCGCCCCTGCGTCACCGGGAAAACTAAGTGCGGTAACGCCTGGAGGTGGCATTGCCGAAGACGACTGAAGTAAAGAGCCTCCAAGAACGACGGAGCGCTCCCACTCGCCCGACGCCCCGCATCGCAACGACACCGCTGCAACGGTGTCCAACAACCTAAACATTGTTATCGACGGCTTCGACGCATCGGCACTTTTGGACACCGGAGCATACTACTCAGTTTTGAGTGGGAGGCTCTCTCGCCGCCTTCAAAAAGGGACAACGCCGTGGGATGGTTTTCAAATACGCACCGCCGGTGGGCACCTCATGACACCAGTCGGGAGATGCACCGCTCCCGTCGAGATCCACGCTGGAACGTGCCCTGTGAATTTCGTCGTTCTGCAAGACTGCGGTTGTCTATGTGCTACCTATGGGTGGTAAAACGTTGTCCCAAATATTACGAACCTTAGAGTAAAAATGGCGACCCCACAAATAACAATTGATGAGGCGAAGGATGAGCGAAGGAAACTAAACGTTTAATAAAGTTACCCTGTGCCCCATACACTCCCCCCCCCCCCCCAAAAAAAAAAAAAAAAGAAAAAAAAGTGAAGGCTAGCGTCGCAGGCGTTGATGCGGCGTAACAGCACTATCGAGTGCTGCAACGCGGAGTCCCTTTTGTACACGGGTGGGCTTCTTGAATCATCGTCGGAGAAAATTCGGCGCGTAGAACATTCTGACGTCGAATAAGCAACAAAGTTCTCGAATTTACTAAAACGCGGCGCAACATGTTTTTACAGACATCAAAAGCAGATTTTTATTATGATCCGAAACGATTGAAAACGATGCCGGGACATTGCCCTCAAATTTCGAAACTTAGTAATTCAGTATTTGTGAAATAAAAAAAAAAATTCCAAATGCCGATTTGAAGTTCCCGCGTTATCCGCGCCAGTGCGGTGATGGCAAATGTTGCGGAGCCCTGCGAGTCGACTTTCTTTCACGCCTCCGCTCCAAACGTTGCCAAACCGCCGTTGCCACCGCGACGCCCGAAGCGAGGAGGTGAGGAGTGAGAGAGAAGGGCGCCGGCGGACCGGGGAAAACCGGTTGTGTGCCGTGTCGCCTGCCTATCGCGTCGAGCAGACGACGCTTGACGTCTCAAACGCTGCCCCGGCGGACTCACAACCGAAACTACGATACACATACATCAAACCCGGTTGTTTGGACCGTTTGACGATTTACTTTTTGAAGTCTGACTGGTCGTCGGGCACCTAAAAAAGACCACTCCATCCGATTCCCCGACTCACCGATCATCCTCTGCTATGTGCGTCGAGCGCCGCCATGTTTTGCGAGGTGGGATACAAATCCAGGAGGCGACATCACACCGGATTCTGATTTTTGGTATTTCACAAAGAAGGGTCATAGTGCATTGGCATTTGCGTTAGAAAACATGTTTTGCGATTTCCGTTGTGAAATGTTAGAGAAATGTCGCCTACAAAGCTTCTAAATTTCAGGATTTTGACGTCACAAATCAAAAGACGCGAGGAGGTGAGGAGCGGGAGAGAAAAACACCAAAAATAAAAAGACGCGGGCGCGCGTGGGAAAGTTTTTCTTAGCGAGTCGGCATTTTTTTTGTGGGTCTATGACTACAACTTGGAGCATTGTAGAGAATAAAAACAAAACTACCTTTGGGGCGTCAGTGCCCCTTTAATGTAGAAGAGTTAAAAATAATCAACGATGGACTTTTCTTTAATTCAGTTTTAAAATAACTTGTCATTATAAAAACGACTTCCTTTAACCGTTTCTCATAAATTTATTTCGATGCTCAGGGCAACTATATTTAGCGCCAATATGAATCAGATACAGGACAACAGGCTGGCAAAGTTTAAATTTCTGGTATTTATTCGAGTGGAGAAAAAATTAAATAAAACGTCAGCATTTCTGGGGAATGTGTCATGTTTGCGATTTTTTTTTTAGAAAAATAACAGCGTCGATACTTGATAAATATATTGAGTCAATTCCTTATACGTAATTTTTGAGTAAATATCTCTAGACCCGCAGCCATGACAGTTTTGTTGCGAGAGGTGCTGCAATTGTAAACTTCGCACAAAACCGGAAAGCTCTTCGCACTGAGAGTGCGCTTCTAATTGTTTTTTTTACTCAAAGACAAAGATTTGTTTCGCAAAACAAAGTTCGGGTTTGCTCTGCAGGGCATTCAGTCTACAAAATATATATTTTTCGTAAAAATTAAAAATTATCACCGGATATGGTCGGCCAAACGAATATCAAAACACCCTCTATGAACGTTCGTGATTAAGCGAGGGGCTTTAATTCAAACCGAGATGTAAAGGAATAATCTGCTCGGCATTGTAACCTTCACCTCAACGTTTTGTGTAGAATAGCATAATCTGCGGTGCGCCAAAACGATTGTTCAGACAACGGGTTCATTCAACTGTGTTGCAGATGCGTAGCTCGTAAGCAGCGTGCGTAACGATGTACAGCCATGCAGATAATAAATAGCTCCATGCGAGGGGCCGTTTTTGTTCTGAGGAGCGCTGGACTGGTAGGTAACGTTGCAACTACCGCCGACGTCAGGACTCTTCCATGCGGAGAAGATAGGGGGAGCCCCATCATGTGCCGTTACGAGAATTCTCTCCCCTTTTCAAACATACCGCGGGGACTCAGGCACGCAGGCACAGATGATAACGGCAATTCGCGTTGATGGACTCCCCACTCCCTGCTCCACATGGACGAGTCCTGACGTCAGCGCTAGTTCGAACATAAGCCACCCGTCAAGCGCTCCTCATAAAACAAGAAGCGCGCTCGCAAGGGGCTTTTTAGTATCTGCACACCTGTACGTAAGTGCCGCCAGAAGTTTCTCCCGTTCATCGGTGGCTTAGATATAGGAAATAACATTGTTCTAACGCCCAAAAACGAAAGCTGCATGTTATAGCCTTGTGGGAAGGAAATATGAGCTCACGCCACTTCGGTCTCCTGCTTATTGTCAGCAATATTTTCGGTAAGTAAACAATGCCTCTCACGATCACGAAAAAAAAAGAGTACCTGGGCGATCAGCCCGTAGACTTCGAGAAAAAGTTACCTAGAATACATTTTGAGTGGTTGAACCTCCCCTCAAGTCTCAAAGATTCAGAACGTTCCGAAAATAAATCAGAGGTCTTTTTCGATACGACTCTAGTTATTATCTACGGAATGCAAAGTAAAATCGGTATCTGCTAATATCTATGTCGCAAGACTGAGAATGTTACCCTTTTCTACTTTTCACATTTAACCCGAACCCAGCTAGCCCACGCTACAACCCGATGCCGCCAGTCGAGCAGTGCCAAGAGTGGATCGTCATGGCTTTCGTCATTATTGTTCGTTTGAAATCACCGGCTAAGTCAAATCACGCACAAACGTAAGCGCAGGATCACGCCTCATTCACCGTGCGTGATTGATTTAGAAAGTGAAGATGGAAGCGCTGCGTTACAGAATGAGAAATCTCCTTCGACCAGGACTGATCTTCTGGAAACTTGGAAGCTGGAAGCAAAGGTTGTAGCGGGCAGTATCGACATGTTGTTGGGCTTGAATACGGTGTCTGGCGAGCTGCCGGAGTTCTTCTGCCCATTGGGCAACCATCTGGGCGTCGTCGCTTCCGTCGACAGCCGGTTCATAAGGTAACATCGCGTCCAGCATTGTCGTTACTTTGCGACCATGAACCAGTTGGAAGGGTGTCACCCCGGTGGTCTCTTGCACGGCCGTGTTATAGGCAAATGTGACTTACGGCAGCACCTCGTCTCTTGTCTTGTGCTCCACGTCGACGTATGTGGAGATCATGTCGGCGATGGTCTTGTTGAGTCTCTCCGTCAGCCCGTTGGTCTGCGGGCGGTACGCAGTGGTGCGCCGATGACTGGTGTGACTGAGACGAAATATTTCTCGCGTCAGCGTGGCCACGGTCTGAGATCAGAACTTCGTAAGCGCCGCGCCGGATGACGATGGACTCGATAAAAAACTTGGTGACTTCCACAGCAGTCTCTGCAGGAAGGGCTTTCGTTTCGGCGTACCGTGTGAGATAATCTGTGGCGATGATAATCCATTTGTTTCCTTTCGTCGATGGTGGGAAGGGACAAAGTAGATCCATTCCGATCTGCTGGAACGGTGCGGTCGGGGGAGAAAGCGGCTGCAGGAGACCTGCCGGCTTCATCGGCGGTTTCTTGCGTCGCTGGCACTCGTGGCACGACCGTGTGTAGAAGTGAACGGTCTTCGGCAGCTTGGGCCAGTAATACCTTTCACGAATTCGGGCCACCGTACGGCTATAAACAAGGCGCCGAGACGTCGGGTCGTCGTGGCAGGCTTTTCTTCATTTCATTTCTCACAAGGCAATGGGCACATTATGGACTTTAAAACGGCGACTAAAAGACTGTTCCAACAATACAAAACTAATCGCGTATAAGACATTCGTCAGGTCTTTGATGGAATACGCTGATGTGGTATGGGATCCACACACAAAGTCAAATATTAATAAGTTGGAAAGAATTCAGAAAAAAGCGCTGCGATTTATTTTTAACACATACGGTAGAAACACATCAATCTCAGAACTTTATGTCCGGAGCGGTGTCCCTTCTTTACAAAAACGTAGAAAAATTAGCCGACTGAAGTTCATTTTCAACCTATTAAATAACAATTTCAACTTAGATTACAGCAATTACCTTCATTTCAATACTAGTAGGCCAACAAGGAACAAGCACTGCAAATCTTTCACTGAAATAAGGTGTAGAACTGACTGCTTCAAATATTCCTGTTTTCCACGTACGATTCATGAATGGAACTTGCTCCCACAAGAAATCGTTTCCACAGATTGCGTATTGTCGTTCACAGCCAAGTTAAAGGAATCGGATGTTGTTTGATATTACATGCGTATGATTTGGTTTGACTGTCTGTGATTGTGCTTTTCTACTAGTCATGCTTTTATGTTTACGTGTGTTTTTGTGACGTGTAGTTGTAAAAGATCCTTTTGTGTAGTCATTCTTGCATAAGAAGAATCCTATCAAGGGCATCTGTTAGCCCTTTATTCCTCTACGAGTTGTAACGCCACCACACCTATGTATTTTATTTTCAAGTGCATTTTATTGTGTATATCTCCTGCCTTGGCTGCGTATTTGCGGCCGGCAGTATCAATAAATAATAAAAAATAATATCTGCTCTAAGGTCTGTAGGTATTCCCAGCAGCCATGGCGTGCTGTTGTCTCCGAAGTTCTTCTTGTAAAGTACACCTTGTCGGAGGACAAATGTCGGCAGGGCTCTCGGGAAGACACAGGGGACAGTACTCCCTCGTCCTTCGAGGTGCTCGATTAGCGCGCGCAACTCAGGATCGTCTCTTTGACGTCGCGCCATGTCGTCGGTGTTCACTACGCCTAGGAAGCACTCGACGTCATCGTTGTCGCTGCTTCCGGAAGGTGTTTCGAAGGGGGCTCTGGACAGGCAGTCGGCGTCGCTGTACTTGCGGCCCGACTTGTAGACCACAGTCATGTTGAACTCTTGTAGTCAGAGACTCCGTCGACCGAGGCGTCCTGACGGGTCCCTGAGGTTCGCAAGCCAGCATAGCGAGTGGTGGTCCGTGACTACACGGAACGGGCTCCCGTAAAAGTACGGACGAAACTTCGTGATTGCCCAGACGACCGCAAGGCATTCTTTTTCAGACGTGGAGTAATTTTTCTCCGCCTTGGACAGTGTCCGACTTGCGTAGGCGAAAACTCGCTCGGTGCCTTCTTGCACTTGAACCAGTAGCGCGCCAAGTCCAACGTGATTTGCGTCCGTGTGAATTTCGGTTTTCGCTACTTGATTAAAATGTTCAAGAAAAGTTGGAGTCTGCAGCCGTCGCTTCAGCTCGTCGAATGCCTGCTGCTACTCCTCGGCCCATTCCAACTTCTCAGCGTCCTTTGTAAGGTTTGTGAGCGGTGTAGAAATCCTTGCGAAATCCCTAACGAAGCGCCGATAGTAGGCACATAGTTCAAGAAACCTTCTCACGGCCTTCTTTTCTGTCGGCACTGGAAATGCTGCGACGGCGCCAGTCGTCTCTGGGTCGGGGCGAACGCCTTCGTTACAAACCACGTGACCAAGGAACTTTAGCTCATCATAGGCGAACCGACACTTTGACGGCTTTAAGGTGAACCCGGCGGTCCGTATGTCTTGGAGAACAGCTCGGAGTCGTCGCAAGTGCTCGTCGAAGTCGCTGGAAAACACTACGACGTCGTCAAAATAGACGAGACAGCTCTGCCACTTCAGTCCTGCCAGTACAGTGTCCATGACACGCTGGAACGTTGCTGGCGCCGTGCACAGTCCGAAGGGCATCACCTTGAACTCGTACAGTCCATCCGGTGTGACGAAAGCTGTCTTCTCTCGGTCCCGTTCGTCGACTTCAATCTGCCAGTAGCCGCTCTTCAGGTCCATCGATGAAAAGTATCGAGAGTGGTGCAGCCGGTCTAACGTGTCGTCGATGTGGGGGAGTGGATAGACGTCTTTCTTCGTCACCGCGTTCAGCTGCCGGTAGACCACGCAGAACTTAAGCGTTCCGTCCTTCTTCTCAACCAGTACGACTGGAGAGGCCGACGGACTACTTGAAGGTTGGATTATGGTGTCGTTCAGCATCTCTTGAACCTGCTCCTGGATCACCTCCCTTCCTTTAACGAAGACTCTGTACGGCGATCAATGCACAGGGCGCGCGTCGTCCTTGGTAACAATGCGGTGCTTCGCAATGGCGGTTTGGCGCACCTTCGATGACGACGCAAAGCAGTCGCGGTATTCGGCGAAGAGGTTAATCAGCTGCCGTCGTTTCGGGTGCGGAAGCTTAGGGTCGATGTCGAGCTGCGCTGGCGACGTAGTCTTGCTGAGGTGGCGAGGATGCGTCAGTAATGGCGGTGATTTCGGTGGAGTTTTTGAGTTCCTCGACGTGACCAACGGCTGCACCTTTAGTAAGCTGTTGCGTTTCATTTCGGAAGTTTGTCACGACGACCACAGTCCGCCCATCCTGAAGTTGAGCTACTCCTCTTGCGACACCTATTCTTCTTCCCAGGAGCAATTTGAGGCTTCCCTCGAAAAAACCTTCGTCGCATGAAGCTTCATTGATCCCGACGAGTACGAAAACACTCGATCGCGTTGGTAAGTTTACGTGGTTTGCGAGTACTCGGAGCGCGGATGACGTCGCTTTGGGTTCCTCCGGTGTGAAATAGGTTTTCGTAACGTCAACCGGTTTTTTCCGAAGTCGATGATGGCGCCATACTCGCAGAGAAAGTTCATTCCGAGGATAACGTCCCTCGCACAGTCTTTCAGAATGAAGAACGTCACAGGGCACGTCTCACTGTGGATCTCGACGCGGGCAGTGCATCTCCCGACTGGTGTGATGAGGTGCCCACCGAAGGTTCGTATCTGAGGGCTCTCCCACCGCGTTGTCACTTTTCGTAGGCGGCGAGAGGGCCTCCCACTCAAGACTGAGTAGTCTGCTCCTGTGTCCACGAGTGCCGATGCGTCGTGGCCGTCGATAATAACTTTTAGGTTGTTGGACACCGATGCAGGGGCTTCGTTGTGGTGCGTAGCGTCGGGAAAGTAAAAGCGCTCTGTCGTTCTTGGCGGCTCTTTTCTTCGGTCGTCTACGGCAACGCCACCTCCAGGTGTTGCCGCAATTAGTTTTCCTGGTGACGCAAAGGGGACAGGCTATCTCAGCGGGGTCGTGAGGCTGGAGACGCTGAACATCTGGGCAATGGTGAGCGGGACTCACGGCGGAGCGCATGGCGAACGTCGGAAGTACTCCTCGATGTCACGAGGGCGTTCGTCGTTCCTTGGGCGCGGGTCGCTCGAGTGGACCCCGCGCAGCCCCAGTTGTCGGTTGGGGCATCGACTGTAAATGTGGCCGGCTTCACCGCAATGAAAACACAACGGGCGTCGATCGGTCGTCCTCCACACGTCGGTTTTTGCTTGTTCTGGGCGGACGTACGCCCGATCTTCCTTGCGTCGGGAATACTGCGGCGCTAGAGGTTCACGTCGGGGTGGCGCCGTATACGGGTGAGCAGGGGGCGTTGGTCGTCGGGTGGCTGCGGCGTAGCACAGCTTCGGTGGTTCAGGAGTGGCGCTGACGAGAACATCTGGCTGCAGCGCCTGCTGTACTTCTTCTCGGACAATCTCAGCAACTGAGGGCGGAGCCGGGCATGTGGCAGCAAGTAGCAGCTTCCTGATTTCCTCCCGTACGACGTCCCGGATAATCGCGCGGAGTTCCGGGCTGTTGCAGCTGGAAGTCGAGAGGGCAGCGACGCCGGGACGTCGCTGGTGATGGGAGGCCCGTGCTTGAAGGGCACGTTCAATGTTTGTTGCCTCCGTGTCGAATCCTTCGACTGTGATGAGCGGGGCTCGCACGGGTCCACCGAAGATGTTTTCCTTGTCGCCCCGCATCAGGATTCTCAGCTTTTTTGCTTCGGAGGCTTGAGAATCGGCGCGGTTGCTGAGTCGCAGGACATCTTCCACGAAGCTAATGACGCTCTCGTTAGGACCTAGGGTCCTCGCTTGAAGAAGCTCTTCTGCGCCTTCTCTTCGTTGTTGGTTCGTGAATGTTCTTCGCACCTCAGCTTTGAGTTGCTCCCAGGAGGTGATCTATGCTTCGTGGTTCTCGAACCAGGTCCGGGCGGTTGTTCCAAGGCGAAGTAAGCGTTTTGAAGTCACTGTTCCGGTGTCCACCCGTTATGACGGGCCACTCGTTCGTACTGTTGGGCCCAGTCGTCGATGTCTTCGTGGCTTCCGCCGTGGAAGGGAGCCGGTGTCCGAGGAACGACGGGTAGTTAGACGACGGCAGAAGCGGCGGGGGCCTGCGACTGGTTGGCCATCGTCGTCTTCTTCGGCTTGGGCTTGTCCAGCAGCAAACCGTACTCAGGATCCTCTCCTTTGGTGCGGCGGCAGGTCCGAGTTTCAGGTCCCGCGTTGAGTGGTCTTCTCACCGAGCTTGGAATCAGACTTGCACTGCGGGCCCTTGAAGGGGAACGTTGCACGGACATGCGGTACCCCGCACCTCCACCAAAATGTCACGAATGACAATTGATGAGGCGATGATAACTGAAGAAACTAAATATTTAATGGGGCGAACTTGTGCCCAAAACAAAAAGGGAACAGAACAAAACAGCAGAGCGTCGCGGGCGTCGATGTCGGCGAAACCGCAGGATCGAGCGCTGGGGCGAGACTGACCGCAGATCGCCACGTGGAGCCCCTTATGTACGCGCGTTGGCTTCTGGAACAATCGGCCTAGAACGTTCAACGACTGGAACATTTGGAACTCGATCAGACGAGAATGATGTCTAACTGACGAGAATGAAATGTTGAACGAATAAATAAAAGAACATTTCTCTGACTGGAATTGAACCTAGACTTTCCGCGCGACAGTCAAGCGCGGTAACCACTCGGCCACGCACGCGGTCGCTCGCCGACGTGCGTGGCAATACGAGTTCTCAAGAAACTTCCGTGTTGTTCAATACACTGTGTTGTCTCAACGCCTGAAGCCGGCAACCTAGCAAATGCCTAGCTGCTTAATAATAGGATCCACAGTGATCCCACCTGCAGTCCAGAGTAAGCGAAAATGCGTAGTAATGTAAAGAAAAAGGCTTTGACATTCGTGTACAAAAGCTAAAAGACATAATTCATAGCATATCGCCGTTATGAGTTTCCCCTTTTTCGCTTTCATTGCTATATTCTGCACGTTGCTCATTAAGTGAACTCGCAGCTTGAGCACCAGGTGCGAAACTTGACTACTTGAGTGCTGAAAATATGACATCGAGTTCTGAGATAATCATTAGAGTAAATTTTATTACAGAGTTCCTTAGCGTACACATCCACTACATTTAACATAACGACTGAATTCATACAGATATTAAACATTAGCGAGGAATATCAGATAAAGACATTATATTTGTAAAGTTTCCCACATCAATTCAGTTAGGTGCTGAAATCCTGGAATGGTTTGCAGTGTTATTCTTTGAATCGTTAAGTGATCTGAAATTCAGACTTTGGGCAAACCTGTTTTATGCTTTAAGTGGGACCGGGCATTGATTAAACCTTTAACCCAATTATTCGCCACAATTTATCGATTAATTAATTGATTATCCGCTTGCATTGACGTACATGCATATAATATCTAAAAAAAAGTGTAAAAATTACATTTCGATGAAATTATTGTGAGAGGGGAGGCGCGCTTGTGTACATTTACCATACTTTTAAATTAAAAAAAAAATTCAATTGAAAAAAAAGTTGTTAGTTGTTGAAACAGCATTAGTTTCGCCTGCCAGAACATGGCCACGCGTAGTTACCCACTGTAGATGAGCAATTTAGCCAGTGCAGTACACTCTTTAAAAAAGCTAGTAAAAAGCTAGTAACTGCAGCAGTTACTACCCCTTTCTGACCGTTACTACCTTTCACTAACTATTTACTACCTCAAACGCGCGATAGGTAGTAAAAAGTTAGCTAATGCAGCCATTACTACCCTTTTCTGACCATTACTACCTTTTTACTAGCAATTTACTACCGCAAAGGCGCGGAGAAGATTGCGGCACTTGCTTCATACCCGATTGCCAGCGTTAGCGACGTACTTGCTGTTTCGGATCGCAGGGGCAGGTATCCACACGCAATCGTAGCGACAAATATTGTATGAGGGGGCATGTTTAAGGGTTGGAGCTGACTTTATAACGATCGCAGCCTCCGTACCAGCCCGACGTGGAAGCCAGCCCTGCAGCGAGCGCAGCAGCCATTGTTGATGCAATGGCCATGCGGCTTACTTACCTTCCTTCTCGTTTGCATTCGTTTGTGAGCGTTTATATTTTCATTTTGGTTTTAACTGGGATGAAAATAACCACGTAGCACACACTAAAAACGTTTCCGAAAACAAATAAAAAAGTTCATTCCGTTTTTTATATTTTTTTATTTTTTTATTTTTTTTAAACTAATGTTTTTCTTTCACAAGAGACGCTTGGCAACATTGTACGACAAGCATGTTGGGGCCAGTCGGAGTTCGCAAGACGCTAATTTTTCCGATGTGAAACTGCCGTTTTTGCCTTGTGTCGTTTGCAGTTCTCGTGTTCCCGTGTTGGAGTGCATAGTTAACGTTCCTGCGCTCGACGGGACGAGTGTATGCGTGAACCTGGACTGCTCTGAGGATAGTTCCAACGAGCCGGTGCCGCTGTCACTGGATTGGGTTTCGTCGTCCAAGAAGCTTTTCTCTGCCACCTCCTACTTGACACTGAGAACTTCTGCACGGTTTGTGTGCTCGGTGGTTGCATGATTCTGATTGAGCTGTCTTCGGTCGTGACAGTGCACTGTCACAACCGTTGATGTGCGTCTTAAATTGTGTATGTAGCTTTAGGACTAATAGAAAAAAACTGTTTTGGCATTCTACGAGTCTTTCTGAATTTGCTTATATCTTCCCCAAAAACGCGAGCATTCGTCAGTGTACTACAAAAATTAAGATGCGAGCTGCACGCGGTTGTAATTTTGCATGCATTTTTGTAGCGCAGCACGCGAAAGGAGTGCAGCTGCCGTCGTACTCCCCGTCAATTACAGCCTTCGTTCGCCGCGGGAGACGGCAAGAAAGCACAATCTCGCCGACGGCGACCACATTTGTTTTAAAAGCTGAACCGCATGTTATCGATTTAGCGAGCGACGAGACTATCGACGGAGACAGCGACGAGCGACAACGATTTCTCACGGTCACCCGTCGCGTCGCTCGGTTTTTTAATTTCTAGGAAATGTCGCTCATCGCCTTGGCCGCTTGGTCCCGTCGCTTTCATGCGGTTTGCCTCGTCGCGCAACTGACCTAGCGACTGCGAAGAACTGACGTACTCATACACGACGACAAGTTTGCGCATTCAAATGGCCAGTATAGAAGACGTAAAGACAGTCAAGGAAGTTAGCAGGGAGGAAGTGGGCGAGTGGGCTAACGCGTCTCAGCTCGTATGCTTGCGGTGGGAACCTCCTGGGTTCAATTCCCAGTGCCCCCGCCCGTAAGTTAGCGACTAGAGTGATCGTGTGTTTGTGTTGAATGCATTGTGTCGATTGTGTGCTAAAAATGTGGGTGTGCATGTTTATGTATCTACTTGCGAATGAGGAAGAATTGAAATAAACTATGAATAATCGGCGTCCTTTTTTGTGTACATTTATTTGGACGTTGACTAGCGCCACCTGGATTACTCTTTTCCAGTTTCAATTTTTGTTGCGCCTTCCACCTGGTGGTAAGTGGCATAACCCCACACCTTTTTTGTTTTCACCGGAAATCACGTGACTAGTTGCGTTTCCGGTCTTCCGTTGGGAGGTTGCGCTAGTTACTTGCTAGAGGTAGTAAAATACATAGATTCTACTTTGAGGCTAGTAACAGTTACTAGCTTCTTGACCTAGTAACCGTTACTAGCTTGACCATTACTACCTAAGGTTACTAGGTACCTAGTAACTTATGTGACAAGCGGTTACTATCTCCTATCTAGTCAATCCTACTAGCTTTTTTTTTTTAAGAGTTTTAAGAGTGTCACAGAATTCAATAACTATTTTTGTCCTTCACTGGTTATGGTGTTGTCCGTTTCCGTGTTTGCGAGGGGGGTGCGCGAGCGCCGAGGACAGGAGCGCGTGCCCCGGCGCGTGCCCCGGCGGAGACGAGATCCCGGGCGCGCGAGGGTAGTGGAACGTCCCCGGAGCAAGGCGGCGTCGGTGTGGAATGTTCGGCGCTGAGCAGGTCCGCGGCGGTATGGTTGTTCGACCACCGAGAAGTATTCGACAAGGGTGGTGTGAGTGCTTGTGAGTGAGTGCTGTGCGTCACTACAACCCCCCAAGCCACCACGACTTCTCTACCCCGACTGGCGGCGCAACGAACCGGACGCCCACCGGCATCTTGGGACCCTGACTCGGCTCTCCCCCTCCAAAACTGTATGACAACCTCGATTTGACTTTTGGTTTTTTTTTCTTTCCTTCTTTCGACTGTGTGTACATCCTGTGCGCCCTTCCCGTATTTTTGAATCATTTTATATAAAATACTGTTATCAACGTCGGCACGCTTTGCTCTCAATTCCTTCCGCCTCTCAGGAAGTCTATCGCCAAGGTGTGGTCCTAACACCTGGACAGCGGTCCAAGTCAAATTCCAAATTTGTTTGTTTAAATGGGATCTTTAACATCCGAGCCTGTGACAAACTGGCGTCCGCGACAGGACCTGCTGTCCACTGTGACGATCTATCCTGAGAGGAGGAGGGTGAGCGAGTGAGTTTGCCACGCCGTAGGGAGCGCGTTGTGAGGCTGACGCCGTTGCGGGAGCACACAACCCGGCTTACCGATCGGGAGCAGAGGAGAGGTTCTAGAGTCAGACTATCCAGCAAAGGGTCCGCGCGACTTCAGCCATGGAGCTCCACGAGCTAATGGCCTGCGGAAAAGAACTCGGGCTCAAGGGTTCGGCCCTGAAGGAATGGGTGGACCAAGAGAGGGAGAATACGAGAGCCGCGAGAGCGCAAGAGCAAGAGAGGAGTGTCGAAGCGGAGCACCGAACCCTAGAGCTGAGGATCAGGCTGCAAGAATTACAGAACGCGTCGCCGATCCCTGTTACCACTAGTTCCGCCGAAAACGGGACCGGGACAACGCTATGGAAGAGTCCTCAGCGTTGGCTGCCCACCTTCGACGAGAATAAAGACGACCTTGATGCCTACCTGATGCGCTTTGAGAGACTAGCGAGCGGGCAGATGTGGCTCCGCGAACACTGGGCCACTGCGCTTAGCGTATGCTTGGCAGGGGAGGCACTTGGAGTCTTTTCTAGGCTGACCCCGGAGGATTCTGTCGAATACGATAACGTAAAGAAAGCGCTCCTGCAGAGGTTTCGGTTAATTGCGGACGGCTTCCGAGACAAGTTTAGAAGTGCTAAGCCGGAAAAAGGGGAAACCGGTACACAATATGCGGCGAGGATGTCTAGCCTGTTTGACCGTTGGGTCGACCTGTCCGGGACGGCGAAGGATTTTGCCGCCTTACGGAATTTGCTGGTCACGGAGCAGTTCGTTCGGAGCGTTCCATCAAAAATGTCGTTTTTCTTAAGAGAAAGAAAGAGCAAACATCTAGGTGAAATGGCTGACCTCGCAGACCGCTATCTGGAGGCCCAAGAACAGGAGCCGGCCAGGAGAGAGGAGGCTACACCAGACTCTGCGGCAAGTGGATCTCGACCGACATCGAACGGTCAACAGTACAAGGCCAGTAAACTTCTTAGGAAATGTTTTCTTTGCGGCAGAAGTGGACACCTAGCGGCACAGTGCAAAAACGGTCAGAAACCGAGCAGCCAAGCTGGGACCTGCCGAAATTGCGGAAAGTCCGGTCACACGTCCAGGCAATGTTGGAAACGGGACGAAGGTTCGCACGTTTTCTGTGTTCAAGCAAGCAGGGAGGAGCTGGACGCAGTATCCGGTCGTGTGAAAGGTGGCTATGTCGAGCTAAGGGACGGCACCAAGGTGCCAGTGGTAAACGCAGTGTCCGGGACATCTCGCCTGATGGGGGACATGCCTGTAGCTGCCGGAAGACTACACGTACAAGCTGTCACTGTGTTGCGTGACACGGGCTGCAACACTGTCGTAGTGCGCCGAAGCCTCGTAGCAGATGACAACCTGACCGGAACGTCGAGTCTTGTGTACTTAGTGGACGGGACTGCGAAGGTCTTGCATGAGGCCAGGGTGCATGTTGAGACTCCTTTCTACAGTGGGAACGGCGTGGCTAAGTGTATGGAGAAGCCTTTATACTACCTGATTTTGGGTAACCTCCCTAACGTGCGCGCTCCCAGCAACCTGGAAGCTGGCTGAAATAGACCGGAGAAAACTGAAGTGGGTTTGCCTCACGATGAGAAGCAAGATGTAGAGATTGGTGCCACCGCAGCCATGGAAACAAGGTCCCAGAGACAGGCGACAAAGAACGCCACCCCGCTGAGAGTGTCCATAATTGAAGGTGCACCTGAGAAGCCCGAGGAACATGCGACACTACAAAAAGAAGACAGCAGTCTAAAGGGGCTCTTCGACCGTGTCGGAAAGATATCCAACAGGAGAAACTCAGAGGGTCCTCTGAAGAGTAAGCGAGATGTGAAAGTCAAGAGGACCAGTATCGGTCAAGCTGCGGATGAGGTGATAATGAAAAAGCATGCAGGACTTGCAGCGATGAAAGATGAAATCAAAGAGGGCAGGAAAGTCCAGTATTCCTTGGATAGAACAGTGGCCATGTCGACAACTAAAAGGACCAGTGATCGTTGCCGTGGAGAAGCCAGAGTGGCAAAAAACAGAACGGAGCCTTCTAGAGAATGGGTACGAGCTGGTGACGTTTGGGAAAGTAATGAAACGGCTGAGTTGGTGGCCAGTCTTGATTTTCAAGAGATAACAGGTGATAGAGACCCAGAAGGTAGCAGCGGCTCACAAGTTGCCCTTAAGATGAAGAAACGTAGAAGGAAGAAAGTCACTAGAATCAGACCTGCGACGAAAGCAAGTCTACCGAGAAACCTGTTGAACCACAAGGTGAAGAGAAAGCCTCGAGGAAGAAGTGACCGTAGCCGGCGTCTGTGGAAAAGCCGAGTCTCTCACAGCGAAGCTCTTGTGAAGCGGTTTCGGCCCAGGCAGAATGTTCGGCGAGCACAGCGAACAAGTGATCATAACGTCCATGTGGTCAACTCCTCAGCGTTGAGAAATTACAGATTGGCTGCTCAACGCCACAGCGGAAAGCCTGTTTGCGTCAGAAAGAGCAACGCTCGAAGACGCAGGCTGTTGAAAAAGACGCACAGCGCTTCAAATAACAGGGTACACAGTTCGAGAAACGAAGTGCCTGTCGCTGCTGATCCGAGAAAGCATCAGCAGGACAATCATACATACGACCGTAAGTCACTTAATGTGGAAACGTCTTTGATGTGCCATGTCTGTCCAGTGCACCGTAAAACAATTCATGCAGGTTAGTTTCATTTCTTTTATTACTGGTTGAACACATGAAACGAATATTGCTTTGGAAACTGGACGAGCTTTTTTGGAGCATTCTATTGAAGGATTATATGTGGGTGCGTGTTTTGTTTGTGAACTTGTTTTTTTTTTGCTTTTTTTTTATTGCGTCCTTAAGTGCAGCTGCGCTGTTCTGTATTTTTGGGTGTTGTTAAACAATACTCTAGAGGATCGATTGGAAAGGGTATAACTAAAGTCTCCCGGGGTTGGTTTTTGAGAGAGTTTACTATTAATCTGGTTAGGCGTATCAATGGAATGATCGAGGTTCTAGGTGCTTAGGATTTGAGCCGAGTTGGAAAGTGTTATAGAAGAACTTTATTGAAGCAGACCTAAAATATTTTGCAGCATGAAGTAATTTCGGTGTTCGTGTAATGTGAGTACAGTTATAGTTTGTATGTGCATGTTTTCGCAGTCAATATTGGTGTACCGCAAGGTTTCTAAATGTCGGGAAAGAATACCTCAGTTGATTGTAGAGTTATACTATAAACAATTAATGTACGGTGAAACCTGTTAATATGCAGTAAGCAAAGCGGATAGGACTAAAAATATATTTAAATGTTGTGTGAATTATTATTCATTATCGAGTTTCAGGACGTTTCTGAAAATGTCAGGCGTAAAACGTGAAGATAGTGCGCATTGAATTTTGTGATGTTTTTTTTTAAATATTCCTGCGTGAATATTTTTTGAAATAAGGGGTATAGTGTCACCGAATTCATTAAACATGAGGAAGAAAACGAGAAGGGACGGACAAACACAAACTATGTTTAATTATCCCTACCAACCCGCTCGTTCTGTCCCTTCACCGAATTCAATAACTATTTTTGTACTTCACTGGTTATGGTGTTGTCCGTTTCCGTGTTTGCGAGTGGCGTGCGCGAGCGCCGAGGACAGGAGCGCGTGCCCCGGCGCGTGCCCCGGCGGAGACGAGATCCCGGGCGCGCGAGGGTAGTGGAACGTCCCCGGAGCAAGGCGGCGTCGGTGTGGAATGTTCGGCGCTGAGCAGGTCCGCGGCGATATGGTTGTTCGACCACCGAGAAGTATTCGACGGGGATGGTGTGAGTGCTTGTGAGTGAGTGCTGTGCGTCACTGCAACCACCCAAGCCACCACGACTTCTCTACCCCGACTGGCGGCGCAACGAACCGGACGCCCACCGGCATCTTGGGACCCTGACTCGGCTCTCCCCCTCCAAAACTGTATGAAAACCTCGATTTGACTTTTGATTTTTTTTTCTTTCCTTCTTTCGACTGTGTGTACGTCCTGTGCGCCCTTCCCGTATTTTTGAATCATTTTATATAAAATACTGTTATCAACGTCGGCATGCTTTGCTCTCAATTCCTTCCGCCTCTCAGGAAGTCTATCGCCAAGGTGTGGTCCTAACACCTGGACAGCGGTCCAAGTGAAATTCCAAATTTGTTTGTTTAAATGCGATCTTTAACATCCGAGCCTGTGACAAAGAGTGACGTCTTGAACGTGCACCCGGCAGTCGTGATACACGATCGCACGCTGGTACTATGCTCATCTAGATTTAGACAGGCAGGGCTGGGGATTGAACTTGAATTAGCCGAAACTGGGGCGAGAAACCTAAAGAAAATTAAAACCGTAAAATACAAAGAAAAAAGTGACAGGATGACAAAGCCTCACACTTCTATTTTTTCTTGCTATTTATTGCTATTCCATTCGTGGTGGAATACGCAGCCTCATTAAAAAACTGACCCTGTACCCCCGTAAAAAAGGCAAAGCAATATTTTTTTTAAATATTTCAAATATGTTATATAAGATTTTATATATGTTATACATACTTACAACATGTTAGAAAATTTACAACGCTCGATTACAAAAACGAGAAAAACTGAACTGAAGCCGCTGAACACTGAACTTTCCGTGGAACGCGACGGCGCAACCTCCTAAAATTAATGAATATGAAACAAGTTGTAAAGCAAGCATTTTTAATTTCTCCCCAAACTGCCTAACATAAAACAAAACCAATTAATTGTTTAGAAAATACTGATCACAACTAAAGTATTTATCGTTTAATCGGGAACTTAACTGATCAATTATGCAGCACTAGGTTTAAGTCTTAATAAGCGCTGCAAAAGTGCGGGAAGTTTCACTTACAGTTAAACATTCGAATGTATTTGCATTTTTACTTTCATCATTTTGTGTTTATATTTTGCGACGTATATTGAGAGAATTAACACTTTATATCCAGACATATTTATTTTAAAAAAATATTAAAATTACAAAGCAACACGAAAGCACGTTGGCGTTTTAAAGATCGTCGACTGTGACATTTTGACTCGCCCTCGATACCAAACTATGGCCGACAAATCCTCAATACGATTTACGGTAGTCTATGTATATTGTATTTACGGTTAGTAAGGAGTTTGAGTGGAACGTTTTAGTAACTCTGATAAAGCCACCGGATGCTCCGTTGATGCCTTAACACAGGCATCTTATCGTTATATGGTATCGTTATCGGAGGTATAAGTAAGTAAGATTAAGATATTAATGGCGCAGCAGAGACGGTGGCCATAATGCGCCGAAATCGGAGGTATAAGAACGATCTACTAAAACTCGTTTATAAGTAGCCCAGTTGCGCAAGCAGCACCCTCCTATAAACGTTCGTTTCCTGAAAATGTAAGTAAATAACTAGGTATATATGAGTACACTTTGTGCGGTGGCAGGAGTCGCTGCAGCCACGGTCCTAGGCCTCTACGCTTCGGACCGTCTTTGGACCGACAAAAGATCCGGCCATCGGCAAGAGGTCTGCCTTTCCTCCTGCGTTGAAAATGTCGATACGGCCAATAGTCAAGGATCATACTTATATAAAAAAAACGCATATAAGTATCATCGTTTTATGAGACGTACCAAAAAAAAATTTACGAAAAACAGCAACATATCATTATCATGACCACAACCACGACCGTCATCATCATTCTTCCCATTATTTATGTTATTTATTTATATATTTAGAACTCTGTGGACCTTGCGGTCTACAGAGGAAGGGAAAATATGCTAATACTTCACAGCGCACCAAAAACAACCATCAAATCACATCCACACAAAGAAACAACACTCACGCAGCGCTGACTGTCAAGTCTGGGATATATTAAACATCATCTTCGTTCTCTTTTACTCTTACGCACTAAAAGGAAGAAAAAAAATTAACCAAGGAAGAGCAGAGAAGGAAAAAGAAAAATATAACGAAAAGGAAAAGGAGCGAAGATAAAAATAAAACAGGAAGAAAATGGAGTTAAGGAAATAAAATACAAAATAAAAGTAAAGAAATGAAACGAAGAAAGGATAAGATCAAGTCCGACTACAGTTAAAGTCACTAAGGAGGATATCCTAAATAATCGAACTCTGGTTTGGATATGGTAATCTACGGGGTACTAACACATAATCCATCTCGCAGGTCTATGCTAGCGGCTTCGATAATTTCTCTAGTTAGTTTGTTCTTGCTTCGTCCCAGTACCGTGCAATTGTTTAGAAGGGGGGAGCATCCACAATCTCTGCAATGAATGCCCAGGTGACCTGAGTTAGCGTTCAAGCGTTGTTCTTATGCTCTCGAAGTCTATCGTTAAGACAGCGCCCGTCTGCCCGACGTAACGCTTCCCACAGGTAAGAGGGAAAGATTAAATCACTCCTTCTGCACAGGAAACGAACTTGGTTTTGTGGTTTTTGTTGCAGCACTCTGGTAGAATAGATGGAACATTCACCCGCTCGCATAGGCTGGAACGTTTTTGCGGAGCAGAGGAAAAACCCCGACGTTGACTGCACTTGCTACCTTTTTAAAGGGGCTATGCAACAATTTTTTTACTTTGCGCAAATACCGCTTAGAACGGATCCCTGACGTTAATGACCTATGAAACACGCCTTCGTTTTTCACCCGACGCATTAGAAGTCCCAGAAAAAAATTAAAAAACAACGAGCAGCGTTCACGCCCTCAACTCGCAGCCAGAACAAGCGGCCACGTGATCTGGAGCCGATTATATGCCGCCAATGTTGATCATAGCCACGCGCTGGGGTTGGCAAAGCACAGGACACGCGCTGAGTTCCAGACATTGTTATGGCTCGGCTATTGTCGTCGTTGCAGCGATTGGACACGGGCCACTACTCGAATGCTTCTCGAGCTATCAATTATCACGAGCCTAAATCGAGTGCCCACGCAATGCTCGGGTCCAATCTATGAACCGCATTCAAATATCGTCATACGGGTGTACTGCGATCCCCGCGTTACGTCATCGAATTTTGCAAGGGAGAGATTGAATGAAAATGATCGCTTTTGTCCTTGAAATTACACCGCAACAAAGGAGTTTCTTGGCCAGTGGCATTGCATGCGAGTATCCTTGAGTCCCACTAGTGCCAGTAAGCTCGTGTAAAGTGAAAAACATTCCAATTGAATATCGTTGCACAGCTCCTTTAAGCTTGTTGTAGTGGTCGCGGAGGGCCACTATGAAAGGGGTGGGAAGATACATGAAAGCAACGACAAAGACAGCGCCCTTGAAGGCCTGTAAAGATACTGAAAGGCTTACACTGCGTGGCGCGTGGGACGCGAGATGGTCGGTGGCTGGGGACCAAGCAGGCACACCGGTAAAGGAAGACACGTCACGACAGCTCGGAGTTTCGATCAAGACTGGTTATATTTACAATATGTACAGCTGCAACGGAAAAAGAGTAGCACAAGTGACCGATGACCGGAGCGGCAAAATCGCGACACGCGGCGCTATTGTTCCCGAGCTCGCCGATAGCGAGAGTGCCAGTCACGTTGCATTCCTGAACGTGGGGGTGGCCGGCAGAAAATTGAGGGATAAGATAGCTTTTAAAATGCGGGCTTTAGGATAGGCTGCTTTCTGCCGGCCACCCCCGCGTTGAGGTATGGAACGTGACTGTCAATCTCGCTATCGGCGCGCTCGGGAACAATAGCGCCGCGTCTCGTGATTTTGCCGCTCCGGTCGTCGGTCACTTGTGCTACTTTTTTACCGTTGCAGCTGTACAAGCATCCAGAGACAGCGCGCGCCACTGTCAGGCACGTGGCGCCATCTCGTTGTAACAACACGCACTATAAACTTTTGGCGCCATCTAATTGACTGATGGCACACTACATCTTCAATTCCCTTAATAGAAAATGAACGTTGGATAATTTCATAAGGGACAGAAGAAAACAGCTTACTTTTTTGAAGCAAACACAGAGTTAACGCGCACAAAAAAATCCTACTAATCACTACAAGAAAAAAAAAAGTTAACTCTATGCAGTGACGGGAGGGATTGTAAGGACGAATGAAAATACACTTAAAGGGGCGGTGCAACGATATTTGTTTTGAGCGTTCTTCGTTTTGTATGAGCTTACTGGTACTAGTGGGACCCAATTACACTCGCACGCAACGCCACTGATCAAGAAACCTCTTTGTTGCGGTGTAATTTCAAGGAGAAAAGCGAGCGTTTTCTTTCAATCTCTCCCTCGCAAATTTTGATGACGTACCCTGGTGGTAGCAGCATCCTCCAGGGACGATTTTTGAATGCGGCTTATAGATTGGACCCGAGCATTGCGTGAGCACTTGATTTGGGCTCGTGATAATTACTAGCTTGAGAAGCATTCGGGTAGTGGCCCGTGTCCAATCACTGCGATGACGACAATAGCCGAGGCATTCAATGTCTGGAACTCAGCGCGTGTCCTGTGGCTTGCCAACCCCAGCGCGTGGCTACGATTAACATTGGCGGCATACAATCGGCTCCAGATCACGTGGCCGCTTGTTCTGGCTGCGAGTTGAGGAGGTGAACGCTGCTCGTTTTTCTGTTTTTTTTTTCTGCGACTGATACTGCGCGTGGTGAAAAACGATTGCGTGCTGCATAGTTCATTGGCGTCAGGGATTCGTCCTGAGCGGTATTTGCGCAAAGTACAAAAATCGTTGCATCGCCCCTTTAATGATGCAGTCATTACCTGGGACGCTTTGCTCTTTGTCGAGAAACATTCACTTAGACTGAAGCGTGCACCAAAAGCACTAGACTTATAAAACAAAAAATCTGCATGTCTGAATAACTCTAAATGTCAAATGTTCTACTCGTAGTGGGACTGGGTGAACAAAAATCAAACACATAGTCTCTCAATTGTTCCGGCAGGCGTCTCAGCCGCCTAGGGCGACGGTTATCCAACGGAGATGCCTGCGGAGTCGCAGGGGTGGATGGCTCCGATCCATCGCGATCACTTGCTGTTGGTGATGACTCTAGCGTCACGTCAGGACTCTCTCCAGAGCCCTCTGTTAAAGTACGAGCCACCGGGGGTTCGTGAAGTGCTGCAACCCCTGGCCTCACGGAGCTCAGGGCCTCCACCGAGACCGTTGTCGTTGCAGAACTGGAAGATGGGAGCTCGCTTCAATAGCCGAATTCAAGCTGAGATGTAATTGAGGCGGTGCTTAGCATAGCACTGCTTTAAGGGAACTGGAGGTTCAGGACCCTCCTCGACAGCGACCTTGGAGGTCGGAACGGCAGGCAGGACAGGAACCGACGCAGCGCGGAAGGCCACTTGAGAGTCGGAAGGAGGAACGGCACCGGGAACAGGAGTGGCGGGAATGCAACCCAGAACCCCAGCGTCTTGAAAGGTACAGGGTACCGCAGGTTCAGGAACGGCACCGGGTACCACAGGGATTGTACTGGGTACAAGAGGAACGGGAAGGGCGCCGGGTACCGCCGGGACATGGACAGCATCAGGCACCACAGGAACATGGGCTGCAGGAGCCGCAGGACGATGGACGACGCCTGGCACCACAGGAACTTGGGCGGCGACAGCGGCCGCAGGACGGTGGACGACGCCACGCACCACAGGAACATGGCCAGGACCGGGTGCCGCAGTAACATTGGTTGCACCGGGAGCCACCGCGGTGTTGACGGCATCAGGGGCCGCAAGAACAGGAACGGCAGCATGGGCCGCAAAAACAGGAACGGCAGCATGGGCCGCAAAAACAAGAACGGCAGCAGAGGCCGCAAAGACAGGAGTGACACTTGGGGGCCGCAGCAGAGGCCGCGAAGACAGGAGTGACACTTGGGGGCCGCAGCGCGCCGAGTTGTAGGTGTCGGACCCTCAGGTGGCTTTTGGCCCAGACTTATAGCTGGAGCCGCAATGGACGGGGTTGGGAACATATCTTCATCCATTAGCCAAAACAATTTAGGCTGATGTTGTGGAGGTTTGAATGTTGTACGTGTTATCTTGGCTGCGTTCCATGTGCTTCCGTCATCTATTCTATATGTGGCTGGTCTTACTTGCTCATTTATGCGTTGCGGTGGAGCATACTTGTTGCAAATTTTTCCTCTAATGTTGGGTTTGAACACCTTCACCGATTGACCAGGACCAAAAGCAGGGTGCTTAACTGCTCTCGTGGCATCTGAATACTTTTTCATCTTTTTTTTCTATATCTTTGACTCTATCAGGAAGTTGTTCCTGAACGACATGTTTAAGGATGGCGGACTCTGGGGTCCCTCGCACTTGGAGATGCAGTCGCGTTCGGCGAGTGCGACCACGTAAAAAAATGCTGGCGTTTCTCCTGTCGCTGTATGACGAGTACTTCGGTAAACACCGAGATATTCCGTAATGGCTTCAGAAAGCGGACGATGTTGGACGAGAGCCGACTGAATGACAGACTTAATAACTCGATTGAATCGCTGTACTTGCCCAATAGCTTGGGGATGGTCGAAGGTGACTTTGCATGCTTGATGCCATGCGTCTTTAAGAAATCACTTAACTTTGAAATAAATTGTGGACCGTTGTCTGTCGTGATCTCTTGCGGCAGACCCTCGCGGGCAAGGACAGACTTAAAGAGCTTGATGACTGTGTCAGTCGTGACGTTGTGGGCTGGTGCCACTTCAGGCCACTAGCTGTGGTAATCTACCGATGTGATAAAAAATCTTTCCTGAGCAGGAGCTCGTTCGAAGGGACCAACAATATTCATACAAAGTTTTACCGATTGACGAGTGGGGAATTCAACTGGTTCAAGAGGTGGGGGGATGCCTTTGCAGGCTTATCAGTGAACTGACATACTGTGCAGTTTTGAACTTTGTTCCTGACATGCTGATTTAGATGCGGCCACCAGTAAATTTTCTCGATGATGCTGGTGGTGCGCGAAATACCTTGGTGTGTTTCTTGTGCTACATCAATGACCTAATCACGGAGAGTGGACGAAACCACTATCTTCTCTCCCTGGACAAACAATGCACCTGTAACTGAGAGCTGGTCTCTCACAAAAAAAAATGTTTTGAACTCAGAGGGCAACTTATCCTCTGCAGACCATGTGTTGGAAATATATATCATGATAATTAATAATACAAAATCTTTTGTAGTTTCTTCTTTGAATTCTTTCTCTGTGAGGCATGCACTGACAATTGAAACTACTTCCTCTTCAAAAGCCGTACCTTCTTCGGTATCTGGAACCGGAAGGCGAGATAGAGCGTCGGCAACTACATTGTCACTGCCTTTACGATACTTCATGGTGAAATTGTAATTGAAAAGTCTAGCCGTCCAGCGACCGATGCGTCGTGGACGGACACCTGTCCCTTGAGTGGAAATTATTGTGACAAGAGCCTGGTGATCGGTGTGAATATCAAAGTGTCGACCCCAAAGATATACATGCCACTTCACGCAAGCCCATAGGATTCCGAAAGCTTCCTTTTCTCCTGCGGAGTACTTTCGCTCTGCTTCAGTAAGCGAGCGCGAAGCGAAAGCAACAGTCTTTAGCTGCTTCCCATGCTGTTGCTCGAGAACAGCTTTTATCCCGTAGTTGGATGCGTCGGTCGAGACGACAACTTGAAGAGTGGGGTCGAACATAGCGAGAATGGGTGCCTGTTGAAGAAAAGGCTTTACACTTTGAAAACTGACCTCCACGTAAGATGACCAGACAAAAGATGCTCCTTTACGTAAAAGCCTACGAAGGGGCTCTACGAGGGTAGCACAGTGCGGGACAAACTTACTGTAATATTCAACTAGACCTATGAAGGCCTTCAACTGAGAAGGATCGGATGGAACTGGAAAATTCGGGACCGCGCCTATCTTCGACGGAAAGGGTGCTAGGCCCCCCTCAGACAGACGATGGCCAAGAAAAAAAAAGTTCGGACACATTGAAAACTGCTTTCTTCTTGAGTTTTATGCCTGCCTCTTTGATAGATCTGAGGATTGACGGAGATTGTCATCATGCTCTTTCTGAGACAACCCTTAGAGGATTACATCGTCCAGATAGAACTGGAACCCTAGACAGTGATTCAAGATTTTGGACAAGACCTTTTGGAAGGCCGCTGGGCCAGATGCCAGACCGAAACAAACTCGTGTAAAACAAAAAGCCCTTCATGGGTAATAAACGCGGTTAAATCACGGCTCTTTGGGTCGGGATTGACCTGGTGATATGCGGACGGAAGGTCCAACTTTGAAAAATGAGATGTTCCACTGAGGGAGTTCAAGAGCTCGTCGATGTGGGGGAGCGGAAAAGAGTCTATTATGACTGCCTGGTTCGCCGCCCTGAGATCGACACACGTACCGATTTCACCGTCTTTCGTTTTGACTACTACGATGGGGGATACCCACTCTGATGTGTTTACGCGCTCGATAACACCTTGGCGCTCGAGCTTCTGTATTTCTGCAGTTACAGCATCAAGCAAAGTGATCGGTAACCGGCGCAAATTGGCCTGTACCGGCGGAACTTGGTGCCGGACAGTGACAGTGTTGGTTTGATTTTCGACTAACCCCAATTCGGGTGAAAAAAGGTCTTCGAATTCTGCAAAGCCACAATGAAGTATGTGGACTCCGTAGCGATGCACACGGATCGCTTGAAGGTTGGTCTCCGAAGACGCCTTTACTTAAGTAATATGCGGATGAGGTGGTCGGCTGATTGCCAAGAACAGGTGACGATGCTGGGGTGTGCTTGCGGGGAGAACTTGAATTACTCGGCGGAGAACTGGGCTCCGCCGCACACGGGGGCTGCGGGACTCCGGCCGACTTTACATGGCCCGGGAAGGCTGCGCGAGAGTCCGCTAAATTGACGTGAAAACATTGGAGTGGAGCACCCGACAAAATGAGACGAAGTCCATGCACGACATTTGTCCCCAGCAGGGATCGGCCATTTCGAACAACGTAGGAAAGTATCTCGGCGGATCGCTCTTTGAAGCCGACCTTGGTCTGAAAACATCCCATGACTGGAATAGAACCTCTGAGGTAATGCACAAGAATGCGCGGCGCTTTCTTTAGCCGAATGTGCTGCTTGGGTTTGATCGTGTTAAGCATGCTTTCAGACAGAAATGAGACCTCAGAACCAGTATCAATGAATAAAGGCAATTTGAATTCATTCACCTGTACATCTGGGGTGAAATTCTGTGGGCGCCAGTTAGCGCGTCCTTTTGGAAGGACTTCCGGTGATCCGACGGTGCAAACGTTCGGCTGCTGCTCCATCTCGTCAGGAAAATTCACGATTCCATGGCTGGGTGTCTGGTTACGGCCAACTCTAAGCCGCTGGCACCGGCGACCGGCGGCCCGACCACGTCCCGGCGGAAAGGCCAGCTGACGACGATCGGTGGCAGCAGACGATAGGGGAGAACTACCATATACTACAATTAAAAAAAAAAAGCTAAACGAAATTTTGGTAGGCAGCGACACTGTGTTAGCAAACCTATGCAATTTCATAAATCATATTCATATTTGATATTTATGTAGTTCGCTCAGACTTGTAACCTTCTCTGACAAAACCGTTGTGCGGTTGCTTGTTTTACTTGTTTTATGTGCCTGTGCTGACAAACATGTCTTGACGGTATTCTTTGCGTGAACGTTTTGCACTATTTTACGATGCTGTGATAGAGCTGTAAGGGGGCAGAGACCTCGTCAGGCATCACACCTTTAGTCTCTGCCCACCTCCCGACCAGATCAGGAAAAGAAAGAATAAAGAATAAAGAACTCCGGCAAACATTTGAAAAGTGACCCAGTTTGCCGCAAGAAAAACAAGACATTCCTGAAGCAGGACATTCCTCACGTGCATGGGGTCGACGACCGCAGAACTGACACGACTCTGCCCCGCGTCCAAAAGCACGCGCGCCAGGCGGAGCATCACGCGGCGTTCGGCTCACGAAAGCGCGGGTATGTGCGCGCGACTGGTGACGCGGCGAGAAGGAAACATTTGCGGGAGAGGAGGAAATGGCATGCCACCGCTCTCCATTTTGAGCTTGGGTGTTCGAATTCGATTTCGAACATCGGTCATCTTGTTCACGCCGAATAGGCCTCCTGCGCTGAAGCTTCGAACAAACTGTAGCGCCCTCCTTTTGGGTAGTACAAGCTCAACTGATTTAGCCTCGCACTACTTATGGCACGTTGGTTGAGCTTTTTTAATTTTGTCTTGTGCTTAAGAATGAAAAACACCTTTGGACGCAAGAAATCGGCCAGACTCAATGCCGCAAGACAACCAAAAGTGCCAAATTCATGACACCACCGCTAGGGTACGCGTCTCTTATCTCTGGGTGGTGACGTCAAAACACCTGTGAAGCGACGCTTTAATTTTTCTTTTTCTTTGTCATGTCTACTTTGGAACGCGCGGAACGGCTGTTCTTGGCTCACGCGCTTAGCGTCTTAGCTTTGACGGCGTTCGAATTTTTGTTGTTTCTTTGTATTTTCATCGTGATCTCGCGCTCGTCACCAGAGCTGGCACGCTTCTGCATGCGTGGCAGTTTGAGACGCTAAAGTCTGTACTACCCAAAACAAGGCCTTTTCGCAGCACCCCCTGGGCAACGCAGGAGGCCCATGGAAGCCCCTTGTACGTTCTGAACGGCGTGCGGCGTTCCAGAGCGCGGAAAACTAGAGGCAAATTGGCGGTACCGATCGAAATCTCGAGACGCCTGTTCGAACTGCTGTGCTAGAAACAAAACGTGTTTGAGGCTAGGTTGTCCAGCTCCCACAGACTGTCGGATTACCCAATCTTGTACAGAGCGCGACACTGTTAGCGCGAACAAGCGATCGCCGGGTTTTCTAGTTTTTCTCTTTGATACCAAGGGATGTCATCGAAATTATTATTGCTATGGAAAGAGCTCATATAGTTCTATAATGTAAGCGATAACATTTCGTGCTCGCTAATACTATTTAGAAGCAAATCGGGAAAATGCGTCGATGTCGTGTTCGCGCTAACAGTGTCGCGATGTGTACCTCGGATGAGCTTAACCCGGTCAAACAGACTTCCGGGATGCGGTTTTCAAGGGATTCTCCGAAATGACAAAAAGAACCGAGTTGCCTGAAAGCACTAAGGTAGTTGAGGACGCTCTCTCCCGGGGACCGGACGCGGGTGAGAAATTGCCTGCGTTCGACGATTACGTTAAATTTGGCAGCAAAATGCTCATCGAGTGCCGCTATGAGCTCGTCAAATTAAGAAACGGCTGCGCTGCTGGCGGTTACAGTTGTAGGAAATGTTGAAATTATTCGTTGGCCTTCCAAGCCTAGCAACGACCACAGTAGTGCGCGCTTGCACTTCGGAGAGCTTTCATTGGCCTTCATGGCCACAAGCTAATTGAAAAACGACGTTTTCCAACTTAGCCAAGGCAGCGCAGGGGCACCTGGCGTGGGAAGATATGCTGGTGGCGTCGGTAACGAAAGCCTTCGGCATCCTCTTACCGTTGCGAGACAATGTTTCAAAGATTGACAAAAATATTAAAAAGTTCACCGCAATTGAAAACGTCAACAGTTTCCTAAGTCATGGAAAAGAGGAGGACGCTTCCGTGCTGTGCGCACTACATGCGTAAAAGCAAAAAAAAAACAAAAAAAAAAACATTCGAATGCGTTGCGTCTAACGCTACTGACGTTCGAAATGAAACGTTGACGTTCGAAACGGAACGAGTGTCGCTATGCGTCGACAGTATTTCATGTATTACATTTCATACAGAAAAGATGTGGTGAATGCAAATATTTAAAAGGACCTCACATTTGAACGCTACAATATTAACTAACACACACAAAAAAACTAGACATGCCGGTGTTGCCACCACTCATCTCCGGCACGGAGTCTGATCAAAAGCTCACGAGAAGCGAAAATGGAAAAATGAATAAATACCTCGTCCCCAAAATGTAGTGATCGCGGAGGGCCACTATGAAAGGGGTGAGAAGAGACATGAAAGCTACGATAAAGACCGCGCCTCGGAAGGCCTGTAAAGATACAGAAAGGCTTACATTGCGTGGCGCGTGGGACGCGAGATGGTCGGTGACTGGGGACCAAGCAGGCACACCGGTAAAGGAAGGCAGCACGTCACGCCAGCTCCGAGTTTTGATCAAGACTGGTTATATTTATAATATGTACAAGCATCCAGAGACAGCGCGTGCCGCTGTCAGGCACGTGGCGCCATCTCGTTGTAACAACACTCACTATAAACGTTTGGCGCCATCTAAATGACTGATGGCACACTACACTTGTGAGACAGGTTGTGAATATACGGCACTATATTCAAATATACACCGTGAATATTCATCATGCACTCAAAACAATTTAACGAAACAAAGGGAGGATTAAGCAATATTTAACCATGCACTTAAGGAGTTAAGCTAAGCAGATGATTCAGCTGGATATAAAATTGAAAAGAAACGTAAATATAAGATTTACTGAAAAATTGACAACTTACGCGAGAAGATCATTACGAACAACGGTATACATCACAAATATGCATTTACGAACCCAAGCAATCTAACTATGCAATTAATTCAACCGGATTTCAAATAAATCAAGATTACAACAGTTGACAACTTAATCATTCATATCAATTTGATCAATATTATTTCTACACAATATAGATAACTTTAAAACATCATTCCTGTACTGGAACGGAGCAAAAGTTGCTCGTATTTTTGGAGCGTGAGGCTGAGTGCTGCAGATACCGTTCAGAATAAATCTTTGTTAGGCCAGTTGCTATAAAGTAGTTGTTATTAATCTGTAAATATTTTTTTTTGGTCATAGCTCTATTTATGTGCCCATAAATATCAGTATTCTGTACTGAGGTGCAACGTAATAAAATGTAAAACGTACTGAAACATATAAAATACAAATACTTCACAAACATAAAAAAAACGAAGCAAGGCAAATAACAAATTCTGAGCTAAGATTTAAGCATCTCATTCAACCTTGTTTTTAACTTAACATAATTATTTTTAAAAAAATCATTTTTTTATGCTCGGATTTATTTGCAGATGTCTGAATTCTTAACATTGGTGATGACATATGTTGATAGTGAGGGTAAAAAGAGCACTCCTATTCAGACGAGCAGGTACATTAATATTCACTGTGCACACACGCTCAGAGCGTAAATATCACTGTGTATTATTTTGCAGAAATATCTACATCTTGGGATAGCCTTCTTATATACACAACTCCAAAAGGTTATGTGTAAATAGGCATTCCCAATTATAAAAAAAAAAAAATCTTAGGACTACATCTGTCATACTCTATACGTACAAAATTTTCCTGCATGATCGCTATTTTTGCTGCATCGGGTGTGCTGTGCACATACCATAAAATCGAAACTATATTTTAGATATAATTAGAGACGAGAATAACCTATGTGTATGCATGTCACACTCATAAAAACGTTCAGATATAGGAGGGATCAGTCCCAGAATTATAACTGCAGAGTTGCCGATATAATTGGCATGACTGATAAACTAAAAAGAACAATCAAAATACATTCTGATATCCCGTATCATAGACAAACGAGTAATAATCCTAATCTCAGGTGAATCTTGTCGCAGGATGAGAGTATGAGATGAATGTAAAACTTAAAATAAATATTACTTGAGGCAAACGTGTGGCTATAAAGCGTTAAAAAAGGTACTACGGAGCTTGATTCACTGCACTGGCGGAAAGGCAACCCAGACAGCACACAACGTCGGGCCAACATTGGTATTTAATTGGCAAAGAATGGTCCAATGTTGGGCCAATGGGACCATCGTACTACCAATATTGGTGGTATATTAGCATATACTGGCCAACATTGGCCTGACTTGACCAACGGCTTACCAACGTTGGCAATCGATTGGCTTGGGCTGCAAACATTGGCCTATCTCAGTCAATGCCTTATCAACGTTGGCAATCGATTGGCTTAGACTGGCCAACATTGGCCAATCTCAGCCAATGGCTTACCAACGTTGGCAATCGGTTGGCTTAGGCTGGCCAACATTAGCCTGTCTTAGCCAATTGTTACAAACTTG
>JABSTQ010007180.1:0-23865 GCA_013358835.2 Ixodes persulcatus
TTGATACATAAATGTACCTTCAGTTGGCTTTTATTGGTTATTTTATTTATGTTAGGTAATGTTTCATTAAAGTCGTCTGGAGAAAACATTGTACATATGTGTTTTGGCAGCCCAGTTAAAATACCCATTGGGTACATTTAGAATATCAATGGGTACCAATCGTAATCGTATTTTCATTGAGTATTTAATCATCCCAAAATCAATAGAAATAAATAAGTTGCAAGTGGTAAATAATTTTATTGGAATTTAACCCAATCATGGTGTGTACTAATTATAGCACTTGCACATATTTTTTTAAATCTCAAAATGAGGAAAACTTGTGCATGTAAATTAAATATGTCAGGATTTTGTTTTTCTTAATATCTCGGTAATTTTTTTTTTTAAGTTTTGCCAAAATAGGCGGGAATGGTTGGAAGCGTCTGTACACACTGGGCAAGATGGCGGCCGCGAAGAAGCGAGTAAGCACATGGCAGCAATCGCACTGATGGCACGTTGGCATCTTTGGCATGGTTAATTCAAGAAAGTTCTGTTGTTTTATTGCTGCGAGTGCTGAATAGTGCGGTGATCATTACTTCATTGGGCCTGCCACTTCGTTGGAGCGCGACGGATGAATAGCAAACGGTTATGGGGTCAAGGTAAGGATACTTCTTTGTTTCTTTACTTGGTGCTTGCTGCATTGAAAATCGGCGATTTCGGATTAATAAATATGCCGAGACACCTTTAGCTTTATGGTCAGTACAGGGTAGGAGCCTGAAGGAATGAAACTTTACAGAAGAAAATTTTCTGAGCTATCAGTTTGAAAGTCTACCCAGTTTATTCAGATGCCTGTGCGAAACAAAAAAAAAGTGTTCGCCACAGATTTAGAGTTGTCTGATTGAACACTTATAAAGCGATTGTTCGGAAATTTTAAATGAGGATTAGTGTCTCCAAAATTCCCTAAAATAACACTAGCAGGTCCTGAAACTTTGGGGTCTATACTACATGAACGATTGACAAGAAACGCTACCGGGATGCAACACGTTGGTCATTAAAATTTCTAGAAAATTGCTTCTACGTTTTGAATCAAATCATTCTATGTTCCAAAACTTTGGCATGTTGCACCAAAGGCTAGGGTTACGTCTCTGGCGAAGTTTGAGCGCGCCCCGATCCGTATATATTTGCGGTGGGAAAAACACTATTCTCTTTTATCGCGGAAAGACTCAGTACCTTGGAAACTTGTTTTTGTAAAACTGAATGTCGCTTGAGAGCTGGAGCTAAAGCTTTCGCTGGAGAACCTTATTAAAATAGAGGAAACACCAGAAATGTGTCTCTCAAACCACTGTAACTATGCAGTATGTGCAACTATGTTGTAAATGCTGCAACTATGCAGTATATGTATAGTTACAGCATAGTAACTGTCCTAACCCCTTGCAGCAGAGAATGCCTCAGTGGCTCATAGGAAACAGCTAGTCGTTGAGTATCTGAAGCATGGAATTGGACTTAGTCAACACGGTCACAGTTCCTTTCCTTTGCAACATAAAAATACGTGCTCCTAATTATCTAATACCAGAATTTGCTTATCGATTATGGATGTACTGCACATATTGCCGAATGCTCTCCTTCAAGCAATATAGAATTTTAGTGTATCCATATTTCTGACCAGTCCAAAATGCTGCCTGCAAAGCCTTGTTGGGTGGCTTTGGCCGTCTTTTGCTGCAGCATCGAAGACTTAATTTCTAAATATATAAAAAGTCATGTTTTATGAAGGGAAAACGTCATTGTTCCTTATCGCAAGCTAAATATGAAGACGTATATGGTCCATGTAGTAATTTAACTTACATTGGTGCTCCTAGGAAAGCTGGCGAGGAAAAACTGGACCAGGAGGAAACTACCGAACCAACTTTGCAACGCCTGAAGAACAGGACGACTGCCAAGCAAGAGGAGGCCGAATGAGTGAATCTCTTAATTTCAATAAAAATCCCCCCCAAAAAATCATCTACTAGTGTTTCATTGTCCATTTATCACAAACGGTTTTCCCAATTGGTTCCAATTGGGCAATGCTCAATTGGGTATCAACAATTGACACCAACTGGGATTTTTTCAATGAGGAGTTCGAAATCACAAACGGTTTTCCCAATTGGTCGTGCCCAATTGGTACCAACTGGCAATACTCAATTGGGTTTCGACAATTGGAACCAATTGATTTTTTCAATGGGGAGTCCGAAATCACAAACAGTTTTCCCCATTGGTTCCAATTGTCAGAAACCAATTTGACCCAATGGACATTTTTAACTGGGCACTGGTTTTCCAGTCGCTAGCTTTTGGGTATACACGCGACGAGTACGGCATAGCGCACGCACGGCGGCGGCCACCGAGTACGGCACCGAACGAGTTTACTGGTTTTCCAGTCGCTAGCTTTTGGGTATACACGCGACGAGTACGGCATAGCGCACGCACGGCGGCGGCCACCGAGTACGGCACCGAACGAGTTTACTGGTTTTCCAGTCGCTAGCGTTTGGGTATACACGCGACGAGTACGGCATAGCGCACGCACGGCGGCGGCCGCCGAGTACGGCACCGAACGAGTTCACTGGTTTTCCAGTCGCTAGCTTTTGGGTATACACGCGACGAGTACGGCATAGCGCACGCACGGCGGCGGCCACCGAGTACGGCACCGAACGAGTTCACGGGTTTTCCAGTCGCTAGCTTTTGGGTATACACGCGACGAGTACGGCATAGCGCACGCACGGCGGCGGCCGCCGAGTACGGCACCGAACGAGTTCACGGGTTTTCCAGTCGCTAGCTTTTGGGTATACACGCGACGAGTACGGCATAGCGCACGCACGGCGGCGGCCGCCGAGTACGGCACCGATCGAGTTTACTGGTTTTCCAGACGCTAGCTTTTGGGTATACACGCGACGAGTACGGCATAGCGCACGCACGGCGGCGGCCGCCGAGTACGGCACCGATCGAGTTTACTGGTTTTCCAGTCGCTAGCTTTTGGGTATACACGCGACGAGTACGGCATAGCGCACGCACGGCGGCGGCCGCCGAGTACGGCACCGATCGAGTTTACTGGTTTTCCAGTCGCTAGCTTTTGGGTATACACGCGACGAGTACGGCATAGCGCACGCACGGCGGCGGCCGCCGAGTACGGCACCGAACAAGTTTATTGGTTTTCCAGTCGCTAGCTTTTGGGTATACACGCGACGAGTACGGCATAGCGCACGCACGGCGGCGGCCGCCGAGTACGGCACCGAACGGGTTCACGGGTTTTCCAGTCGTTAGCTTTTGGGTATGCACGCGACGAGTACGGCATAGCGCACGCACGGCGGCGGCCGCCGAGTACGGCACCGAACGAGTTCACGGGTTTTACAGTCGCTAGCTTTTGGGTATGCACGCGACGAGTACGGCTTAGCGCACGCACGGCGGCGGCCGCCGAGTACGGCACCGAACGAGTTCACGGGTTTTCCAGTCGCTAGCTTTTGGGTATGCACGCGACGAGTACGGCATAGCGCACGCACGGCGGCGGCCGCCGAGTACGGCACCGAACGAGTTCACGGGTTTTCCAGTCGTTAGCTTTTGGGTATGCACGCGACGAGTACGGCATAGCGCACGCACGGCGGCGGCCGCCGAGTACGGCACCGAACGAGTTCACGGGTTTTACAGTCGCTAGCTTTTGGGAATGCACGCGACGAGTACGGCATAGCGCACGCACGGCGGCGGCCGCCGAGTACGGCACCGAACGAGTTCACTGGTTTTCCAGTCGTTAGCTTTTGGGTATGCACGCGACGAGTACGGCATAGCGCACGCACGGCGGCGGCCGCCGAGTACGGCACCGAACGAGTTCACGGGTTTTACAGTCGCTAGCTTTTGGGTATGCACGCGACGAGTGCGGCATAGCGCACGCACGGCGGCGGCCGCCGAGTACGGCACCGAACGAGTTCACGGGTTTTCCAGTCGTTAGCTTTTGGGTATGCACGCGACGAGTACGGCATAGCGCACGCACGGCGGCGGCCGCCGAGTACGGCACCGAACGAGTTCACGGGTTTTACAGTCGCTAGCTTTTGGGTATACAAGCGACGAGTACGGCATAGCGCACGCACGGCGGCGGCCGCCGAGTACGGCACCGAACGAGTTCACGGGTTTTCCAGTCGCTAGCTTTTAGGCCCGTTCACACTCTTGTGACCGAGTAACACCGAGAGAGACCAGACCGGTTTTTAAACCTCTTGCGATTTCTTAGGACCAGCTCCGCTGCAGCGCATCCGGTCCTAAGAAGTCACAAAGGCTTCAAAACCGGCCTGGTCTCTCTCGGTTTTAATCGGTCGCAAGAGTGTGAACGGCGCTTTTGGGTATACGCACTAACTCTTGCTACATATGCTGGATAACTACCACGTATACAGAATTAAAACAAAATCGGCTTACCTCCTATCTTTAGACGGCTAGCGCAACAGAGGTAGGTGCCGCTCGGCCTGCGTACTCGTTGAACGAGAACGATCCGGACGTCACGTCCACATAGCGGCTGATTTCCAGTGTTGCCAGGGCCTCGAGCGGCTAGTTACGGTTTTGTTGGCCGCGCCCCAAACAAAACTTCAGGCGTCGATATCTTTAAAAGTACGCACAATAACGAGGAAAATCTTACACCTTGCAGTTCAGGGACACTGATCACTGCGCTAAAAACAATCATAATCCCAAAATCGAAAGTATGGACCGGAGTTGCCCTAGTCACCATTGATATTCTCCTGTAAATCTCGTGTGAGTTTGTTGCACTCATCATGCGGTGTGAATAAATTAGGGCAAGATTTCTTACCTTCCCAAGATGCATGAACTGAGACCATTTTTTACGTAGTGAACATAGTGCTTTTCTTTATTTTGGAAAGAGGCGTTGGTGCATTTATTATGGTACAATCACTTGAGAGTTGAGAAATTGGGGAGAGCGAGCAAGCTTTCCCAACTTTGTCTCTTTTCTTACTGGCACTGACCCTAGTTTCAAGTTTCAGTACACATACCTACTTTTAAAGGGGCCCTGCAATGACTTTTTTACTGTTTTTTTTTTTTTTTTAATTTGCACCGAACCTGAGCGCACTGAACGTAGTAACTTAATGAAACTTTTCTTTTCTCAAATTTCGTTTTATTTTAAAAGTTATAGGCAAATTAGAATTACAAAAATAAGCAAAAAATAACCTCCTTCATGACGTCGTAGGTCCTGGCTTGAGTGGCCGTGAACTAGAGGAAGGGTAGTGGGCTCATCGAGCGTTCACGGCTGCCGCATTCCGTGTCGACGGCTCGAGAGGGCGCCACTAAAGCATGTGTTGGATAGGCTGTATGAAGCGGGCGGCCAGGGCGGCTCGCATTGCATTTGCTGCGCGATTAAAGACTAATTCGGCATAACACTTCATTTGCCACAAACGACAGCAAACACGGGGTAACGATCAGTTCAGAACGGGAGCCACTTCGCGCTGCCATACCGCCAAATGGCCAAATCGCCAACCAAGCCCGTGCCGAAGGCCTTCGGAACGCTCGGAAGCGGTCGGATGCTTGAGCCAGTATACGATCGCAGCGCCGCCGCGTACACCCGGGATTCTTCTACGTTCGCCGTTCGCCGTGGCCTCATCCCACTAGCCCTTTCTAGTATGCGCCGCTTTTCCGCCGCTTGGTGGCGGGTACGTCGACGGATCATTTCTTGTTTCCGTACTTTACAAACTGCATTTGTTTCTTTTCTGATCTAAAATACTAAACAAAAACTAGTTTCATACATAATTCAGACGGTTCGCGACACTTATATTTTGTGTCTCGACTAAAAAAAAGCTTTTAGCGGCTCTGACCAGTAGTAAGCCCAGGACCAAAGACGTCACATTTCGCTCGCTTTCGGCGACGTGGGTCGCCCTCGTAGGCGGAGGAGGTTTCCGCGTCGTCCGGTTAAAATATGACGCACTGATATTTCGTTTCTCTCTCCATGCCCGCTGGCTTTCCCGAACCCCAAGAGACGTGGAAACCGCAAAAAAGGCAGACGCTTAAATAGGATTGCAGGCCCCCTTTAAAGGGCCCCTGAAAAGAAAAAAAAAGTTTTTTTTTAAACAGTCTGGTTGGGACACGCGTGTCAAAATATGAATTTTACGCGAAAAAAAAATTTTTTTAGGGCAATATTGACTGCGCCAGACGCAATTTAGTCGGTAGTCACCTCCTTGCCACTTGTTCACTCTCTCGGCATTTCGGGCGCGTGGAGGAGAGGTACTCCCCGCCTCTTCGTAGTGGATCGGCTTGGCTGCTTGGCTGCGCCCCGTACGAGAGCCATTGCTATTTCCGTCTGCCGGTCGCACGTCGTACCGCGTCGTACAGCCGATTCACACGACGGACCGAATCGCGATTTTCATCCGCAGACCGTGTACCAAGTGACCGGCTCGTCACCGATTCCTGTGATCCGCGCCTCGTCCGCGGACGCGCGGACTGATAAAGTCAAGCGCCTTTTTCACTCGCGGATTTTTGGCGAGAGATTGACTTGAAAAGCGTTTAGTCTGGCAACGGTTTATTGTTTTCTTGTTTTGTTTTTGTTTCTGGGCGATGAAAACAAAAGTGGCGCATCGTTGTGTTTTGTGCGTTCGCTGGTTGATTTTGTCAGGCGTTTCTTCGTTCCACGTGTGAAATGAACTGCAGAAACTTTGTCTGGCTGATGCGACGCAGGTTCCGGTACTCCTCCGGGTCCGCGTCAAGAAGCTTCCGTTAAAACTCGTCTAGCACGCCGCGATAATTCTTGCACGTCCAATCAGGATTTCACCGAGCAAGACCTCTCTTGTGGCTGTGGTGAACTTGAGTGTTGTGCACGAGCGCGGAATGCGTGAAGGCATCTCCAAACGCCCCTTCGCGAGCCCAGAACTTCGTCGCTTCTACGCGGAACCCTTCTCGCGCAGGACCATGCCTGTGTCACTCTCATGCTTTGGGTTAGTACAGAGCCGTTTATTGAGAGAGTTTGGCCATACATTGGTTTGAATAGGCGAGCATCTCTGGCCAACCACAGGCCGCGAAACAGCCCCTAGCGGTGGTCGCGTGCTCTAAATTTGTGCCACGACTATACTTCGTTTCACCTTATGTGCGAGCGAAGGCAAAACTGGAAGCGCGAGCACAGAAGCTCCGTGCGTTCAGGCTTTGCTCGAGCGCGCGAGCTGGAGAGAAATGCAAAAAGCGCTGGTCTCGCGCTTCTAGCTTTGGCTTCGCTCGCAGGTAAAGTGAAACGAAGTATAATTTGAGCCGTGCCGAGCGGAACTCCGCGTCTCAAGACGCTCGCGCACCCCACCCTTTGCACTGCTTTCTTTCAGCCAGTCTCAGGACGCTGTTCTAGCAGTGCAGACAAAGGCATGGGCACGAGCGCGTGGCTTTGGAAAGTGCCTCCTATGCACGAGGTCTCGTACAAACAATAGCGTTTCGCTGAGCTAGGCTCACGCGCCTGTGCCTTTGTCTTCACTGTCGACATTTGTGAGATGGAGTAGAGGTCTCCTGATTGGTCGACGTCGTGTCACAAATTTAGTTTACGCTCTAAGCGTGGGGGGAATATTCGGCGCTGGCGGCGGCCTTTGCTCCGCCTATTGTCCAAACTCTCCTAATATACGGCTCTGGGTTAGTAAAGCTAGTGGCGCTTCGCGCGAAGCCTATCACGGTGTTTTGTCTCGATCTGTACGTAACAGCGGCGTACAATTCATTATCGCGGTAGCGAGCGTCGATTTCTCTCTTGGACAACGGTCCAACGGTGCGATGTTGGAGTTTCGCGGCACTGTAGACCCGTTGCTCTCGGGCAGGGGGCGCGAGCGCGTCCGCAAGACGCGACCATGTTATGCTGGCAGCACTATCCAGGCGGCGCTGTAACCTTCGATTCTGTAACGATTCTGCACGTGCCACGTTCGAATGCAAGCGTCTGTCAGCATCTGTAGACGCGCGATAATGAAACGCCTAAACAAAGAAAAACTCAAATAAAAAAAAAGAATTATGCAGCTCGCGGCCCCAGCTTTCCTTCAGCTTTATCATTTGATTGCGTTCTTTCATAGCTTCCGTGAGCCCGTATGTTTCACTTTACGTGATAGCGAAGCTGAAGCTACTTGCAAAAACATGTTCCCCTGAACGATGCTCGCACTGCACGAGCGCGCGTGCTTCCTTGGAAGGGACACTGCTGGACACTGCGAGCTCGGAGCTCGCTCTTGTGACTTCTGCTACACTGGCACTTAGAATGGAACGGAGTTCAAAAAACTGTAGTCGGGAAGCGTGACGACGCACGTTCAAAACGCGAGCCAAATATTCTATTTTGCTCGCCTGGAGCGCTGCTCAAAACTTGAGAGCTACAGGCCTTGTGGGGTGGCGACCAGGTTCGGTCCGTCCTCGCTGGCGTCTGCTCGTCGTCTCCCTCGTGTGGATGCGCTTGGGAGACAGACGAACCGCGGGCATGTCGTCACGTGATAAATCGATCCGTCGTGTGAATCGGCCATGACTAACTAACACAAGCAACAAGCCCTCTTCAGGAGGTCTTCACATATAAACGCGATAAAACTATAAAACCACCCGAAGACGCGAGACACGTTGCAAGACGGCGACCATGACAGAAAAAAAAAAAAATGGCGAAGCTTTTGTTTGTTGTTTTATCCGGACGGAAGTTACGATTTTGTAAAACGTTTGTAAACCATTACGACGTTCATTCGATGGATTGTTTTTTAAACCTAAAAAGATGTAATTCAAAAGGCGATTTCAAGAGATCACGAAGATTTTATAACCAACATCTAAGCTGTCACTCATTCTATTGACCAATGAGAAGCTGATTTGAATGACCATCGTTACCAATGAGAAGACGAGCTGAATGACCGTGGAATTTGCGCGCAAAACTTCAAATAAATCTCTCGCCGTCAATATTGCTCTAAAAATTTTTTTTTTCGCGTAAAATTCATTTTTCGACACGCGTGTCCCAACCAGACTGTTTAAAAAAAAAACTTTTTTTTTCTTTTCAGGGGCCCTTTAAGAATGGAACCTTCGGCGACCTTCTTCCGAGTTTCAACGCTGCGGAAGCGAGTCACGATCTGTCCGGGACTGTCGCCCGCCTGTTGGAGCCTGCCCGAAACGAGTCCCGACGTGTTCAGGACCGTCGCCCATCTGTCGGGGCCTGCCCAAAACGAGTCTCAACGCGTCCGTGACGTCAACGGGACGTACGTGTGTGTGTGCGTGTGGGTTCGTGCGCTCCGGAAGGGGAGAGAGGCATGGCCTAACTGCGGAGAACCAGGGCTACGACGCACTTTTGGCTACGACGCGGCGGACTTTGCTGCAACGCACTTGGCGGCGGTTTGCTAGATCGCACCTGTTGCCCTGGCGGAGAGTGAGGGAGAAAACGGACCCTATATAAGGCGGAGCGTGAGGCTGCTCCGTAGTTCTCTCGGATTTGACGACTGTATCGCAACCATGTAATTAAACCGTTCGTTACGTTACCAATTCTCCCACCTCCACTGGACCCCTGGGTTCTTCACTTCGGGGAATGGTCGTCGTCACGAGCCAGGAAGCCTCCGGACGTGCGGCTTAAACCCCGCCTCGAACACTACTAACAGGTACAAACTGCTCTAAAGCAAATAAAAGACTGGGAAGTCATGGACGGTGCGGACTCCGTGTTTCGCGCTTTTCGCAAGGTGACTGGGTAAGTGCTTTTGCGGGAATATGCAAACTTTTTTGTTATGTTCGTCGTTTGCGTCTCTCCAGCGAATGAGATGATCTACAAAGGCGCAATCATAAGCCAAGATTTACGATAACAGTGCGTTTGTTTCGGTGGTCCGTGTAGTTGTATTTTACCCTGCTCTCTACAACACCGTGTCATGACGAAGAACTGGAACGTTCACGGTTTGTGCTGGGCTACCGGTTGACAGAAACCCGCATCGGCACCGAGTGCACTTGGGCTGTTGATGCTCAAGCTTTTCATCCGCGGCTTGAGCTGATCCGGCTGCTCGACGGTGAGGAAGCGGCGAGAGTGATCTCTAAAGTAAATGTAAATCCTCGTTCATCCAGTTATCCGGTGTCAAAGTGTGGAAGATGGCCAACGTGTACTGAGGGCGGGAACTACGAGCGTTTTGCCTTGCTTTTGTAACCGAAACCAGAGCAGCGTACTCCAAAATGACAGAAGCAATAAGTTGTCAGAAGCCCGTTTTTAGGCTTCTGAACCAAGTAAACAAGATAAATATAATTAAACTTCATTGTTCGTATGCAGGAGGACTTGTGTAACACAACAATACATTTTCTTTTCAAAACGACAAAAAAAGTAACACTCAGTCCGTTGTATATGGCAGCAACTTCTCTGCAAAACCTATGCTGGCAACGTAAGCGGTTTTAATATGGCCGCCACCGCCTTGCGCGGTTGCGTATTTTCGGCACCAATTTGAAGTCCAGGGGGCGTGGCCAATGACGTCATGGACGTCAAAATAACAGTTTTTATTTTGACGTCTTAGTTATTTCGACGTCAACACGTTTTCTTTGGATGCCGCTTACTGCATTTTGAAATGTCGGTCGCTCGGCGTGTGTGTGTGGCCGGGTGTTCGGCGGCTCGGCAGCGTCCGCGCTGGTGCGTGTTGTCGACGTCGCCGCCTGTACTCTTCGCGTTCTCAGGAACATCAAAATAAGCGTTCTCTATTTTCAAACTTCGCGGCCGGTGCCGTCCGTCACTCCTGTTGCAAATCAAGATTACGTGTACCGGAGGCGACAGAGCCCAGCCGCAGCAATTTTGAACGCAGTTTTCTGGAGCTGTACTCGTGTGTAATACGGCGGATTATCACCCTTGCATAGAATAGCTGCGAAGGCCGTGGAAGCTGCGAGCGAGCAGCCTTGACTGGCATGACTGCACCCGCTGCAGGAGTGCTCGTGCCGCGTGATCCAAAGCAACTAGCTCGACAACATTCTTTTTTTTTTTCAGTGGTAATCGTAAAAAAGAAATGTCGTAAATATCGTCAAATGCCCCAACAAAATAGAATGTTTGAAAAAAATAAGAAAATTAAACCTGCACTGCGGATCGAACCCACGACCAGTTGCGCATCAGGCAGACATCTTAACCGCTAAGCTACGCTACAGCTTTTATTTTTTCAGGAACATTTATTTACATTTAATAATTTTTACACGATGATCTTTTGCGTTAAATTATATACGAGCAATGAATTATGGTGGGTGATGTAGCGAAGTTGTATACAAGGAACATTTAACAAAGTTCACAAAAATGAGCACTCATCGCAAAATACTTTAATAATAGGTTTATTGCCAACAAAAAGGTACAGTGTTGGGGGGGGGGGGGGGGAGGGCTTTGGAAAAAAGCTGTTAATACAGCTTGACTAGTCCTAAGCCCCCATAACTTCAGCAGCTACAAGCAGAGTGCACGGAAAAAAAGAAATACACTGAGAACACTAAACAAAAAAAAGAGATTGAACAGTCGGCAATGAGCTATATGAAACTAAAGAAAATAAGCAGAAACTATAGCAAAACGTCACTTGCATACATCGTTCAAGGTACTATAACAAAAAATTCTGGCATACAATATTTAAGCGTAGACAAACAAAGAGCACTGCCCTACAACATTCAAGGAAAAACCAGAAAAAATAGCTTAAGTTAATTAATTGTATACAAAACACAAGCATATTCCCCTTTACAAAAAATACTCAGAAAATACACTCAAAGGCACTGTTCAATCATGGCCGATTTGCCCAGAGAGTATCATGTCCCGCAAGGTACCTACCGATAGCTTGTCAAGTTCTATGTTGTGATATGAAGGTGGTTAAGTATGGTCGGTAGTGTGTATGCTATGGTATAATGGCCGTAATTTGTTCTAAAAAGAGGCACTTGCAAGGGTTGCAGAATGCGCGTTTGGTATGAGTGTACTTTTTCTGTTAGATTCGCTAAATATTCAAGATGATGTACATGCATGTTTTTTTCAATCATATATTTTGCGCAAAGGCGATATCTATACAAATGAAAAATTTTAATTACACCCAGTTGAGTAAAAAGTGAATCCATTGGATATTCGAGTGGGACTTTGCAAATACTTCTTAATATCTTTTTTTGCAAAATGAATATTTTTTTACAATTAGTAAAAGTAGTTGTGCCCCATACTAGATGACCATCGTTTATATGGGAATAAAATAATGAATTATATATTAACAACTTTACCTTAAGTGGAAATATGTGTTTATTACGATATATCAAGCCAACAATGCTGGACAATTTGGATATAATGTAATTAACGTGATCATCCTATGACATTGTCTCTGAGAAAAAAATACCCAATGTTTTAAAAGAAGATACTAGCTCAATTCTAGAAGAGTTTAAACATATGGTCTTGTTTATGTCAATTTGTTTATTCTTTGGGCGAAATAGAACTGCCTTAGTCTTATTTATGTTCATTTTTAAAGCGTTACATTTGCTCCATTTCGCTAGTTTTTTTATCGTATCATTCGCGGTGTCTAAGATATCTGAGGCGGTATCACCAGTAAAAAATAAACTAGTGTCGTCAGCATAAATAATAAACTTCGTTGATCGGCTGATATTTACAATGTCATTTACGTAAAGGTTGAATAAAAAAAGGACCCAAGATGCTTCCCTGGGGAACGCCTGACCGAATAGATTTTATTGTTGATGAATGACCATTAATGTGTACGTATTGCTGACTGGAAGACAAATATGAATTTATAAGTAGTAACAATTGACCACGGAAGCCATACATTTCTAATTTTTTTAAATAGCAAATCATGATCAAGATAGTCAAAGGCTTTCGTAAAGTCAACGAATACACCGAGAGTTAGTTTTTTTATTTTCAAAGTTCTTGAGAATATACTCTTTCTGTGCAAGAAGAGCAAGTTCAGTGGACCGCTGTCTGCGGAAGCCAAATTGAGATGAACTTACTAGATTATGATTATCTGCAAATTAAGTCATTTGTAGTAGTAAACTTTTTTCTAAGCCCTTCGAAAACACTGGCAAAATTGAAACCGGTCTATAATTACCTAGTTCATCTTTATTACCTTTCTTATATAAAACGTTACTTTTGCCAGTTGCATTCGCTTGGGGAACACGCCATTTTGCAAGGAGAGGTTGAATATATGAGTCAGACAAGGGGAAATAATATCTATTACATACTTTACAGGCTTTATCTGTAAACCGTCGGCATCACAACTTTTACTGTTTTTTAATGCACTGAAGACAGATATTACCTCTAAATCAGTAACGGGGCTAAGGAACATAGATGCACAATTTCGAAAGTATATAAACTTGCAATCATCTGAGTCTGGGGTGCCTTTAATTAAACTCACGAAATAATCATTGAATACATTCGCTAATGATTTTCCTGACACTTCCTCACCATCGCATTTTATCGTTTCTACTTGTTTCGGGGTACATGTACGATTTAGGACAGAGTTTAGTTTTTTCCATAAAATATCAGTTCTATTATCACATGTCGAAAAGAAATGGACAAAATATGTTTCTCGAGCGTTTTGAAGTTCTCTGTTTAACTGGTTGCGATAACGTTTGAAAGTTAAAAGTTTTTCTATCTCCTTTGTTTTCACAAATTTTTGATATAGCGCATTTTTTATACGTATTTTTTTCAAGTAATTCCTTCGTAACCCATGGTTTACGGATTTTTCTAGAAGGACTTTTTGATTTATATGGAAAACAGCTTACATAGAGTTTTTGAAATCGAATCAAGAACACATTGTACGCTTTATCGGGATCCGTTTCATGAAGGACGTCGCTCCAGTCCATAGAAGAAAGTTTTCGTCTAAAGTCATCCAGGCTATCTGGCGTTATATTCTGAAACTTTACTACTGTCGGTTTATTCTGTCTTCTATTTATGTTTATCTTTACACACAAAAATATACCTAAGTGGTCGCTTATGTCAGTGATTACTGCGCCAGATTTAGTTTGTGATGCTGCAAAGCTGGTAATAAACAAACCAAGTAGTGTGGAAGATTCAGTAGTGATCCTAGTAGCCAAAGATATAGTATTCATACATCCGCTTGCTTAAATTAGCATATCCATCTGTCTTTTATCCGCGGTTTCAAGTAGCATATTTATATTGAAGTCGCCCCCCAGGATTATATTGTATTTATTTTCATTTGCGAACTCAAGAAAAGATTCTAGGTAAGCAAAAAAAAGACGAAATATTACCAGCCGGCGGACCATAACAAACTGCGATAACTAACAGGGGGTGTAAACAACATAAACAACTATAGACCAATTTCTGTTCTATCGATATTTTCAAAAGTTTTCGAAATTACTATAAAGAATAGGTTGGAATGTTTTTTTTTTAATAAACACAAAGTTATAACATCTTCGCAATATGGATTCCAAAAGCATAAATCTACGGAGCAAGCTCTTCTAGATATCAAAGACAAAATAATTGCAAATATTGAAAGTAAATTATATACTCTTGGGCTTTTCCTGGACCTAAAAAAAGCATTTGACACTGTGCAGCACGAAATATTATTGCATAAACTAGGTAGGTACGGTATACGTGGAATCGCACTAAAACTAGTAAAAAGTTATTTAACTGATCGATATCAATATGTAACTATTAATAAGATATTCTCCTCCCACCTAAATATACAACATGGTGTTCCCCAGGGATCAATTTTAGGCCCCTTATTATTTTTAATATATATAAATGATCTGACCAAAATATCTGGCCCGCAGGAAGTAATCATGTATGCTGACGATTATAACATATTCTTTAGTGGAAAAACAAAACAAAGTATTGAACTAGCCGCAAACGCATATCTCTTAAAACTGTTACAATGGCTTCAAGGAAACAAATTGAAATTAAACTCAAACAAAACAAAATACATAATTTTTAAACCTGTAAATGAACGGGATGCCGATAGTATAAGCATCAAATTTGAAGGCTTGGAACTGGAGCAAGTAAGCGAGCAAACATTTCTTGGTGTTTGGTTTAGTGAGGAATTGTCATGGAGTTCTCATATTACCAAGTTAAAAGGTGACCTGTCCAAAATTATAGGCACTTTGTATAAAATCAGAAATTTAATTTATCCCGTGTTGGTTGCTTAAAATTATGTATCACTCTTTGTTTCTTTCAAAAGTAAGCTACGCAATTTTGGTCTGGGGGACAACAACGGCCTCAAACTATAATAAATTAATAGTCCTTCAAAAAAGAATTGTACGTATGCTCGAGGACTACAAGGGGGATTACAGGAATCTACGTACGGAACCTCAGTTTTTAAAACACCACATGCTTAGGGCAAATCAAATATATTACTTTAAACTGCTTCAATTAATCCACAGAAATAGAAGCTCCTTAACGCCAGAAAGTGAACTAACACCAGTGTACGATATTCGACGACCGAAACGTAAAGTACCTATTATACGAACAAATTACGGACGACAAACTTTAGCCTTCCAGACTGCTACAATTTTGAATCGTGACTTACTCGAATTGAAATTTGATGTATCTATATCCCAATTTAAAAGAGATTGTAAAACAAATTTACTGTGCAGTGCTCTCACATTTTGTTAGATACTGCTCGTCTTTCTTGAGACTGCGGTCATATCTTGTTAGCAATGATTTTGCCTTTCTCGTCGCTTCGTCTTTTGGTAGGTCTTTACGGTCTATACAAGGTTATTGTATAAAAGTGTTAATTGTTTGTATTTTGAGATTCTTTCTTTTCTGGCTTCATGTTTTTCGACATAGTTTTGTCAGGTTATATCTCGTTTGGACTTGTGTGGAACTGTTGTGGTCTAGACTTTTGGATCATGCCGCGTATATGTATCTGGTGCTCATCTGTTTTGGTATGTCGAGGCTAGGAAACTGTATATCTGGCAGTGTTAAGATTTGGCTCTTGAGCTTATATGAATTTGATGTATATGTACTTAATAAGTAAGATATATTATATGTGTACGATGTATTATATGCGTATGATGTATTATATGTGTATGATGTATTATGTGTGCATGATGTATTATATGTATATGATGTAGTGTATATGTATGTTGATGCTCGCTGCATGCCAAGAGGGGGTTAAGGCCTTGTCAGGCATTCGTGCCTTTAGCCTTATACCCCCTCTGCAGAACATGTATCCGCAGACACAAATAAAGAAAAAAAAAAGAAAGGGCTGGCAAGCGAGAAGTCGGCTTTTGAACGACCATTTGAGATCAGAAATCTGTCGAAGAAAGAACTTCATTTTTCGTCAAGTACGTTGTATGGTGGTGTAACAATGGATGAAGCTGGTCCCTCTGGAAAAAGAAGTCAATTTACGGTTCCTGTGGATGCTGATCAGGGTACGTAGGAAAGCTGGCTTTATTTTGTACAATACAATGATAGTTGTGTCGTGTTTACTCGTGTCTACCCTGTCACAGTATCTGTATAGTTGCGGCCGCTCAATTCATGTCTTTTTCAAACCAAATAGACTAGCTATTTTTTTTAAAGCTGGCCGTTCGTCGTACATGTAGTATGTGTTACGTAAGACATGTATAAGCCCAAGCTGTAGAGAAGGATGCGTTGGCTTATATTAAATACACATGGTTCGCCTTCTACCTGTCACAAACCAATTAGCGTTATAAAAGTTCAAAGCCGAATGGCGTTTTGCGTACAAGGCTAGCTTCTGCACGAAAGGCGCATATGTGCCCGACTTGTCATTTATGCGCAGCACGCAGATATGGCTCACATAAATGAAGGAGCAGTCATGTTCCATTCAAATTTCTTTTTCTATGCAGAAGCCGAACTTCGCCCGTGCTCCCTTGGTGCAAGGGGTTGCCATGTGACCACACAGACCAAGACGCGGTCCCTCATCAACGCTCAACGGAAGGAGCCACACGGATCGGCGGCTCCTTTCGCTCCGTTCCGGGCGCCCACAAGGTGACATCCGTACAGTGTGTTCACAGCATCATTAAGTATACCTTAAAAAGTACACATCACTGATTGCATCCAAGTGGTGTTCTAACCCTTCCTATGAAAACGTCAAAAACCGCCGTGGATCAGCTGTCATTACAATAGCCTTGGCAGATGCGCACCCCAATTTAAACCTTATTCCTGGAAACCGACTTTGTCAAACATGCCGGCGAAATTGTTTCGAATTGAAGAAGAGACCTACTTTTCAAGCACCACCACCACCACCTCTGGCTCGTGATGCCCCTTCTGAGCAAGATGACCCCGATGTAGCACTTGAGAGCGTCAACGAGGCCCTCGTAGCCGTTGGAGAGAACCCTCTTCAACGAAAACGAGGGCGAACAAGCCGCGAGACATACTCCCAAAAGAAGGTTAGAAAACTTAAAATCTCTGCCGAAAGAAGAATTTATACATCTTTGGGTGTACAGCAGAAACGAACTTCTCAGCCGAACCAGGATGAAGATTTTGTTTTGAGTGACTACGTGTCACTCATGCAAGATGTAAAAAACAAGTTTGACCTGGAGAAAAATAGAGAGAAAAAATTACAACTTCTAACATTGGCCCCACCCTCTTGGTCTCGCGAAAAGATTATGAGCTTCTTTGGAGCCTCGGAACGACAAGCGCGTTAAGCCGTAAAGGTCAGGTCAGAATCAGGAATATTGGGCACCGTGCCAAAAAGAAGAGGCCACCCGGTCAGCGAAGAAGTCAAGGCCTCCATCATGGAGTTCTATCAGGACGACGCTGTCTCGTACTGCCTACCGGGAAAAAAGAGCGTGCTACGTGGTCGCCAAAAGCGTCTGTTGTTGCTCAACTTGAAAGAAATGCACGAGGAATGGAAAAAAAGCTGCGATTTCCGGTGCGGCTTTTCAACATTCGCAAGTCTGCGGCCTTCACGTTGTGTCCTAGCAGGGGGGAGCGGCACTCACACAGTTTGCGTGTGCATGCAACACCAAAATTTTAAGCTCATGCTTCATGCAACAGGATTAGACGAAAGCACCGAAGAACTTCTATTCACTACAGTATGTGATCTGCACAATGAAGAGTGCATGCTTGACAGGTGTGCCACATGCCCAAGTACCGATTTTGCTGATACTTTGCTCCGCAGCACTCCACTTCATGACCCGGAAGAAACGAATTACGTCCATGTGCAACTGTGGGTTAGCGGGGTGCGTTGCCAACTGGAAGCCATTGTTCTGACACCAGACGAGTTCCACGAAAAATTCTTAGATATGCTGAAGGCACTGAAGGCTCACCACTTTGTGAGCAAACAACAGGCGCGATACTTGCGGGAGCGCGAAGCAAACATAGGCAAACACGAGGCAATAGTACTCATGGACTTCGCTGAAAATTATAGTTGCATCGTTCATCGTGCATCCTATCACTGGGTGAATGCTCAGGCATCAGTACACCCCGTTGTTATTTACTTTCGCAAACAAGAAGCCACCACCCAAGAGATTTCTCTAAAATCAAGAACAAGACATGGTGGCACTTTCTGTATTTCAGAGTGAAGTAATTAATATATTGAAGCGAAACCTTCCGCAAATTAGAAAAATTCACTACTTTTCAGATGGTGCGTCCTCTCAGTACAAGAATAAAAAAAAAAAACTTTGCAAACCTCTGTCAACACGAAAATGATTTCGGCATTTCCGCTGTATGGAATTTTTTCGCAACGTCCCACGGGAAGAGTGCTTGTGACGGAGTCGGGGGTACAGTGAAGCGTCTGGCGGCAAGGGCAAGTCTTCGAAGTTTTTTCGAGAACCAAATCATGACCCCCCAGCAGCTGTTTACCTGGGCCAAAAATAACATCGGGGGCATAACAATACTTTGGGTGCCGAAAGAAATGGTTGAAGAAAAACGAGCTCGACTCACTTCAAGATTTAGCTCAGCGGTCCCCGTCAAAGGGACAAAAAGTTACCATCACTTTAAGCCTGCGTCAACATCTACGCTACGTGCTGGACTTGCGTCCTATTCAGCAACACAAGAATTTGTCATTTCAAAGCCGATTTGAACACAAACGACGCGTGAGCCTTCAACGGCGCGCATTCGTCAACACCACATCGCCTCGTCGTTTGAGATTGCCCGTTCACGGGTCTTTTGTGCTGCTGTTTACATCTGTCCTGACGTTAACAAGAGAGAGTGATCGCGTTGTGCATGTAGGAGACAGCTGGCTTACTGATGGATGCTCTGAACCGGCAGCGCTAAGCAACTCCTGACATCAAGACACAGTAAGATCACAGGAGGACATCGCCGCGTAAGACGGTTGAAATGGGAAAAGCCATAAAGCAACAAGAGTGAAAAACAGCCCCTTTTCACCAAGATATACCCGACAACTCAAGGTCCTGCTCCCTACCTGCGTGGGCACACCGTTACACCGTCGCACGCTTCGCCGGGCTCGACGGTGCCGTGCTGTGCAAAGAAAAGGCACAAGAAACGACGCCAGGTTGCGACGTAAAAGCTCAACTTCAAAATTTTTTTTTTCGTATTTAGAACAAAACTATTTTAATTAAACTTTCAAGAACAAAAGGCAATAAACTCTTCTGTAAAAGTCACCATGTTTCGCATTTTTCTTTCGACCACCTCAAGGCAGAATTGACGGCTCTTTAAACGGCAGAACGAAATTTTCCACAAATTAAGTTGTTTTTTCTGCAAGATATTTAGTTGTACGGCCCGAAATTTTTTTTGTGCAGTATATTCACAAGGTTGCCAATAAGAATTTTTAATCACCTGCAGCAACGAGATAGTTTGTAACCAAACTATCAAGAAGGCTAAAATTCTCATATATTACTTTTTTTTTTAATTGCTTCAACCGAATATCCATGATCCTTATTACACAACAATCAAAATACCATGCGGTTTTTAGGAAAAAATAGTCCACTGTTCTACAAAAATATCTTAATTTTCATCAATTAATAAATGACTCCTAGTTTCACTCCTTTTTTACGAGTTCAAACCGCCATCACCCCATGAAATTCGTTTCTCGTCAAAAATATTTTAGAGAAGCACCACAAACATTATGGTGAAGAACCATTAATTTTATTTTAGGAATCGGAGGTCGCCGTGGGACCTTTGGCATGGCATGAAGAAGTCCACGTCAGCTGATGCCGCCCGTCGATTAGGCATCGCGTTTCGGAGTGTGAGGAGCCGCCCTCGGGTACAAAGGGCACAACAGGGCTGCTATGGCGACGCACTGGCGGCACCTCCGATTAGTACACGATACCCGCCGTTTCTTCCCTTACAGCCAGAAAAGAGGGACGAGGGGAAGCGGGCAGCAAACTCCGTTGCTTCTTTGGACCTAATCGCTTCGGCTATCGTCGCAGGTGGCGTGCTGTGCGGCGAAGAGGCGTTAAGAAGCGACGCCGGGTAGTGGTGCGAGAGTTCAACTCAAAAATTGTTTTCTCGCTTTAAACAAAAATCACTCTGATTAAACTTTCAGAATCAAAAGACAATCAATCGTTCTTCCAAACCCACCATATTTTGTATTTTTACTTGGACCACCTCAGGATGGAATAAACGGCTGTTTATGCGTCAAAACGCACGTTTTGGCAACTTCAGGATTTTTTTTTTTACTGCAAGATGTTTAATTGAGCGGTTTAAAATATTTTTTATAGGTTATATACCTAGAGGGCAGCCAGTAAAAAGTTATATTAGGTCCCGGGAGCAATTATATATTTTTCAATAAAATGACAAAAATGTTCATTTTTGAATAAAATTATGTATTTAAAAAAAAAATATTTAACTTAAACGAAACTGCACAAACCCAACCACATTTTAAGTCGACAACCGTGCAAATTTAAGAAAAAAAAGATTGCTGGGTGTTTTATAAAAAAAGCTGATATTTCGTAAATTATTGAGTGATGCCTAGTTTCAAGCTGTTTTCAAAAATTAAAATCGCGCTCACGTCATCACAAATTTTTTTTCGTCAAAACTATTTTAGGGTATGGCTACGGACATTGTGGCCGATGCCCATGAATTTTTTTTTTTTTTAGAAATCGGAGGTGGTCGAGCGCAAAGTCTGAGACGTTTCACGTGGAATGACCCTTAACTGTTAGCCTTGACCAATGCATAACCTGCAGAAGATACGTTAATTTTGACAAAAGAAAAATGTTGCATACAGCGACTCTACCAAAAGTAGAAAGATAACGTAAGCTCCACATATTAGCCGCGGCTTTAACGTTTTTCCTTACAGCGTCCCACATAATCTTGGGATTATTCATTGCGCTCAATGGCACTCCCAAGAGTTGTGGTTTTGTGGTGGACCATTGGATGTCTACGTATTTAGATGGAGTCGATCCCCACTCTCCACACCACGAACCGCTACTTTTGTCATTGTTTACCGCTGCTCCTGACACGGCACAAAACTTTGAAACACAGAGCATTGCGTTTTCTATGCTTGGCTTGTTAGTACACACCAGCACCAGGTCATCCGCTTAGGCAAGAAGCTTGACCTCACAGCTGTGAAGGCGAAAACCTTGAATCTCGTTGTTGGTTATGATGTTTCTGCAGAGGGGCTCAAGGTAGAGGTCAAAGAGCAGTGGCGACATGGGGCATCCTTGTCTGACCGAGCATTGGACTTTTTTGGCTCTTGTGAGAGTTCCGTTTACTAGTAGTCTCGTTGATATATCATTATGACAGAGCTTGATTCCACATTTGGCGTTTTCTCCTACTCCTATGTGCTTGAGAATATCAAAAAGAAAGTAGTGTTGAACTCTGTCGAAGGCCTTGGCAAGATCAAGCTGTTGACAAATCTCTATTATAGACCGGATGATGTGAATGTTGGTTTGTATGTTCCTTCCTTTTTTGGAACATGTCTGGTGGTCGCCGACTAATATTGATATCACGCTCTGTAAACGACCAGCAAGCACCCGTGCAAATATTTTGTAGTCACAATTAAGTAAGCTTATCGGTCGATAACCGTCCACTCGTTGGAGCTTGTCCGGATCTTTTGATTTGGGAATCAGTACAGTGTGCGGTTTCCGGAACGATGGAGGTAAGCATTCATTTCTGTATGATTCTTTAAAAACATTTAGACGTATTGGCGCAAGTTTCTTGCTCCATTTTTTATAGAAGCTGGCTGGTAAACCGTCCGGTCCCGGAGATTTTCCAATCTTCCTTTCTTTTATGTGTGGTTCGACTTCATTCACGTCGATGGGTATGTCTAGTGTTTCGGTCATTTCTGTTTTAAGCTTTGGCAACCCAGTTAATAGATTCCTGCATTTGGGTTGTTACAGACAGCAGACTTGAAGCAAATATATTATCATAATAAGAAACGAAGGCATCTTCTATTTCCTTCCTTTCGTTCAGTAGGCGACCGTTTTTGCTTAAAATGTAATCTGTTTCTTTTCGATGTATTCTCGCTCCGCGTTGAGGTATCTTTTTGTCGGTTGTTCTCCCTCTATCATTTCCAGAGTGCGTGTTCTTACAGCCGCGCCCCCATATCGTATTTTATCGTGTTCCTCAATTTGCTTTCTTAGATTCTTTATTTCGTCTTTGTACTTTCCGGGCTCTTGGCATTCTGGACGATACAGGTAGAGGATGTCATTGTTCAGGTGCGTTTCTTGTATGTTTTCATGATATGCGACAATTGATGACATTTCTATCGCCATTTTCTTATGTATAGTTTAAAGGTTTCCCATTTCTGACCCCATCCTTCTTTGGTGCACTCAAGTATGTCTAGGGCGGATTCTACGCCTCGTTCAAAATCGTCATTTTCAAGGAGCCTTTCGTTCATTTTTCATAGTGACCAAGACTGTGGTTTTCTATTTTTCTGGTGTGTCTTTATACTTACGCGAACTTGTACCATGCAGTGATCAGAAGAAAAAAAAAAGCAGGGATCACGCTGTAGGTACTCAACGCGGTACTAACTGAAGCAGATATGTATATCCGATCTAGACGTGCATGAGACGATCCTTGAAAGTGTGTATAACAGAGCGCGTGATCTGTGGCGGAGTCTATCAAGTCACAGTCTCGAATCAGTGATCTTAAAACTTCCGCACTTGGATCTACGATGTTTGTTGATGGGACCCTGTCTTTCTTATTTAAAACACAATTAAAATCGCCCAGTAGAATGACGTTAAATCTTGTGTTGGCGTGAATTCTGGCTTGGCAAAAAAAGGCTTTCCCTCTGCGGTGGGTTATTGTATTCCATATATAACAATTATCTGCCAGGACTGGTCTTGCAAGAGAACATTAGCTACCATGAGGCGACCACCGTCAGTCCCTTCGAGAATACTGCACATTCGGTACTTCATATCTTTTTTAAACAGAATTGCGCACCCCGCTGAGTACTCAACAGCGGGACAGTGGAACACATCGTAGGAATCCATCCATAAGCTGCATCCAGAAAATAGGGTATTTTGTTCGGACACTTTTGTTTCTTGGAGGGCCACAATGTCGCTGTCATATTTCTGTACAAAGCGAAAAAGTTGGTATTGTTTTTTTCTCGAATTTATCCCTCGCACATTTATCGTGGAAACAGTGAAGGGACTTATCTGGGTGGTCATGGTAGTGTGAGCTCCTATTCCTTTGTGTCAAGTTCGGTTGCTGCCGGAGAGGTGGTTTCCCGGTCCTTGAATTTCGGCTTCAGCCGCGGCTCTTTGGGCTCCAGTCGAAGTTGCGGCTCCGTTGAGTCCATTGGACTTTTAGTGGCCTCAAGTTCTTCTATCGAGTTGTCGCTGATGTTAACTTTGTCTCTCTTGTTATACCCTTCTTCTTTTTGCCAACCTCGGCCGACTTCTTATTTATTTATTTCGAAATACTGCGACCTCGATGAGGTCGTCGCAGGAGTGGAGAGAAAACATACATATACATACAAAAAGGTCAACGATTAAAGATGTACACACCCTACGAAACAAAACTTAGAAAACCGTGAAAAATGCAATATAAGAAAGAGTACAAAAACAATCACATACACTTCAATTGCAGATTCCAGGCACCATACCAGAACACCTACTGTATTTCTAATACAAACCTATCAAAAGCGAGACAACGAACTGATCCATTTT
>JABSTQ010007181.1:0-25686 GCA_013358835.2 Ixodes persulcatus
CTTCAAGTAAAGTAGTAAGTACACCCGGTGCAATCTATTCGAACTAACGTACTATAAATACAATATATTTCAAGATTAAGTACAGGTACTTTTACCACAATCTTTCATCATGCCCTTTCATTATCCATGCAGTGTTTTCTTAACTAGTATGCATTGCTCCAGGGGTAATCAGAGGTGCGTCAGGTTTTTTTACGGAAATGGCAGCAAATATTGTATGAGGTCAAGTCGCCACATAGTGGTTGTTTTACTCTAGCTGACGAGGTACTTGACACGATCAACTTATAAGGTACTTATTTGTGTCGGTCTTGTAGACGCCATTACTACACTCAGAGAAATGACCAGATGACGTCCCGAAAGAGCGTGATTTCACACGACGATACGCCATTTTTTTGCTCTCAAATTCGGGGAATTTACATTGAAGTCTGGTGTTCTAGTTTACTCAGAAAGTATCAGAAACCTTCTTTAGTAAACAAAGTAGTGTATAATGATGCACGACTGAGCCAATAACCAATATCGATTTGTTTCTGATATTGGGGTATCCGGTTTCTGACAACGATCCTGTCTACGATACGGATATCCGGCTACGCCACGTTCCCACTCCTATGGCCCCCTTCCCACGGCCCGGTCTCATTATTTCGGGACCTTAGTTATTCGCCAGAGGGCTGGTCAGATGATGATGATGTCAGAGTTCGCTCATACGTCAGGTAGAAGCGACCAATTTGCCACTGCTGTTCAGATACCTGAACAGGAGTGTCGATTTCGTGCTTAGACGTTGGGTAGTCAGGCGCGCACAATTTTAATCTGGGCTTTTAGGCGCATGCGTTGTCACCTCCGTTCATAGATAACTCGCGTCTTTGTTGCTAAGCGTCTTTGTTGTTAGGGTATGAGCGACATCCGGCGGCTTGTGTGTGATCTTGTGACATCTTATGCTGAAAATTTAAATTGCTCGCATTCCTAAGGCTTGCTCATCCGTATTCTCGGGCGCAATTCAAGTCCGGGCATGTGCGAGTGAGTTGCCGATTCCGTTTTACGATGGCGCGCACCTGAATCCCTGGCAGATGGCGAAAACTCTCGCGCGCGCGTCATCTCTAGCTAATTTTAGCGTTATCTCTCTGCTGACTGTAGCAGATTGAGGACAGAGGGAAAACGTAGCGTGGCCGCATCCTAACGCTCAGGACGAGGAAAATATTGTGTTTCATTTGTTGGTGTTGTTGTTTTTTTTTTTTTCAATTTTCGTTCGCTTACAAACACGCACGAATATAAAAACAGACACGGCGTTTAATTTTGTTTTTTGCTCTACGCAACACAGGAACCGTTGAAAACACTTTACAGAAGAATATACAACACAAAAAATTTCGAGACACATCTGAGGAAAAAAAAGTAAACGCCGTGCGTCTATTTATATATGTGCGTGTTTTCAGAGTGAACGAGAATAAAAAGAAAGTGAAACAGCCTATCTGTCTCGTCTTTAGCGTATGGATGTGACTACGCTCCGATCCAGTTTCTGTCCGCAATCTGCTACGGTCAGCAGAGAGATGACGCTAAAATCAGCTAGAAATGACGCGCTTGAGAGAGTTGTCGCCATCTACCAGGGATCAGACCAAGACCCCTCTATCCCGGGAAACGTGGCGTCATTCACTGTTGTGGAAATGCTCGAGACTCGTGCTGCGCGCCAATTCTGGGAAGAACATGGCGTCTGAAATCTAGCTCAGCTGAGTGATGCGCTGTGCCGCCTTGATCTTCTCAAGGGCTGCACGTTTCACGTGCCTCGTGCATCGACGCACCTTGCGCACTGTTTTTTATTGTAGTAGGCTGGATCGCGAATCGGGAGCCCGTCGCTGTCGCCACCGGCGGCCATTGCTTGACACCAGGCAATTCACGCAAGTCTATGGGAGAAACGCACAAAAGTAAGAATATTGAAACATTTACGGTGTGCTCAGAGGCAAATATTTGATGGTGTGCTGCGATCCTTATGTCGGGTGTTTGGAGATCGAATCGGTATTTGTCGAATGTTCGGTCGCCGATTAAAACAAATTAAAACTATTAAACGTACCGGAGCACCGTACGTCTGAGCTGCCAATCTTGCACTCGTAGTGGACTAAACAAAAGACCTTGCCGTCAATGAGACTGTCCTCGGGGAAGCCCAGAAGTTGATGAATAACAAAGAAGGTCCATCTCGACAGCGGTTTTCGGGGAGTGAGCGAATTCCGCGTAGCAAAGCCTTCGAGCTTGTCGTCTGCTAAACCCAACCCAACGAAACCGCCACCGACTCCGCGGTAACTCTAGGTAACTCTTCTCTCATTGAGCTGCATTACATTTTTCGCCCAGCGGAGTCCCTCTAGACCGAAAAATATTTATTATTTTTAAGAATTGTGAGGGCTGTCAGTTTAATTGTTCGTACGCAAGCTATTTGTTGAATGGCTTATCGGAAAGCAGCCGAAAAGTTTCAGTGCCGACAACAGCTTAGAAACTGGAGAAACGACACCTTTTCTTGTTTTTCCCGTGGAGTCCCATGCATTTGGTGGTGTCAATCAATGGCCGCCGGTGGCGACACTCGGCCCCAGCTGCCGAGGCCGCGGTCCGCGATCCAGCCTACTACAATAGAGATCAGTAACCTTGCGCTACTTTTAAAATATGAAGGGGCTTTAACCAGGAATTCAGGTACCCGTCATCTACAAATGGAATCGGCAACTCACACGCTCAATGCCCGGACATCTCTCGGATCTCTCGCTTTAAGTCCGTATACGACGGCATCGCGTTTGCAGCGATCCGGTTCGCGACCATTCTCTTCTCAGTGAGGTAGGGGAGGATCATCGCGCCTCTGATGTTACCTGGCACGTGGAGGCTGTTCAGCATTGTCTCAACTCCAGACAGGTGTGGTGTAACCTTGTACACCACACCTGTCTGGGCGTTGGCGGGGGTAATGTCTTTCGGCATGGAAAACGCCTTCGCCAAAGGGTACGCAGGCTTAAACACGGTCCGGGTGCCCAAAGGGGTCAAAGCTCTTCTAATCGAGTCCGAGGTTCCCCGGGCATAGGGAATACACACTATCGGCTTCCTTTTGCCTCCAGTGTCTACTCTGCACTGTTGCATGCGCTTACGCGCGTCACTTATGAAGCATCCTGGGTACCGGGCCAGTTCATACTGATGATGCCACCCGGATAGGTGGCGAAACGTCTGTGTTGTTGTTATCTTTTTTGTTGTTGAGTTAAGCCAGAGTAAACTTTTTTCATTATGACCACCCCTGGCTTTTGGAACATATTTGCGTTATAGAAATTGCCCAAGAACATGTATCTTCTTGACAAAAATTAAAAATTAGACCCAAAATTCGTGCCAGAGTTGAGATGAAATCACCCCTATGTATATGTGTGTGTGTGTGTGTGTCAGTGTCTGTGTGCCTATGTGTGTGTGTTTGTGTGTGCGTTCGCTTATTTTGTTTGAGGGTAGGCCAACGAGGACGAGGAAGGTACGGTGAGAGTCCCATGATGCAACGCACTCGGTGTTTGTTTCAACGATAAACGTTTTGGCTCGTCGCTCCGGATTTCGTGAAGCCACAACTCGTGAAGCCGTGGCCGGTGACAACACATGACGTCGCAGGTTTCCCGCTAAATTCAGCTGTAAAACTGTTGCCACGTGACCTCAAAACCAATTCAGTTTCTCCGCTAAATTTAGCGGGTAAAATGACGTCACTTGAATTCGTGGCACGTCACCTATGAAAAAATTAATTTCCCCCCTAGATTTAGAGGGAAAATTGACCCGACTTGACCTCACCGCCAATTCAATTCCCCGCTAAATTTGGCGGGGAAACTGAATTGATGTTGAGGTCATGCGACTTCTGTTTTCCCTCTAAACTTAGCGGGGAAACTGAATGTGCACGGTTGCATTTTCGGACATTACAGTCCTAGAAACCTATTTTGTTTTTTTCGCTAAATTTAGCGGGGAATTGAATACGTGGAAACGGGAGCCTAATAGCTGTGCCCTAAAAGTAACTAAGTAGAAGTAACTCGTTACCAGTATCACGTTACATACATGTCTGGAACGTCTATGATACCTACGCAATGACAGTACTCGGGAACATTCCGATCTTTCTTCAAGAAAAGCAGAAATTGACACTTTTCTTAATGTGGCCCATAGGATTCAACGCAAAAACAACTTGCGGAGCCGTGGCGTAAAAAAACAGGTCCAACAGTGTAATTACTGCTTAGTGATATTTTGTGACTGTCATCTAAAATATTCCCTAGGAACATTTCGATGTTTGTTGCTGTTCAGGTAAAATTCGCATTTCAGTGCAAGTGCCGAGGCGTTGATGTCCAAGAAAGTTGGGGATGTGGTGGCGCACGTTCACGATAACGTTTAATATTACCGGAAAGCGCCGTAAAAGCGGGCTTTCAGCTATTGCCCTCGTCTATTATTATGTGTTTAGCATAGCAGTGAGAAACCGGTATTTGTTTTGAGCTTTCGTCTATAAATGGCATGAACAAATGTGTTTGACAAAACTTGCATCATTCCGTTCCTTTTTCTTAGAGTTGAGATAGTAGGCCATATCTGCTTTGACGGTATCTGGGGAGTGCCAGGTGAGTGCCGCGGCGTGTGAAGACCACTCAATTATCAAGCCTCTTTGTACAACCGTCCACAGATCGACACAACTTAAAACAACTGGGCACGTGCCGATGACTTACTTCAGGGAGTTGCTCCTAAATCCTCGAATTGACCTTTTTCAGAGTACGTCTGTCGCGACCGTGGCGCACCCTCGTGGAGATAATTCAAAACGTTTGCGGGCTCAGTCCGTTCCTTCCGTCAACCCGTCACTCCGTTTGCTTCCTCGACGCGATTGTTTTGGTGCGTTCGTTGTGGAAAGCTTTTCTCGCTGTTTTCCGGCTGTCGTTCTCTACAAATGGCTGATGACGATCCCGGAGGATCGAGTAAAGCAACCGTCTTCGACACTGCGGACTTTATTCGTCTGTACGCTTTTCAAGACGGATGGACTGCCGATGCTGCATCGGTACCGGTCGTCAGCACAGCGTGCGTCGATCGGTACTTCGCGAAGGACTGCAGGCAACTCTGAAAAGGATGGGCCTTCAAAGGAGAAGCCTACGTCAAGAAGGTCATGGTGAATAACTGTGATCCCGATCATACAGTTTACCTTGTATAAAGCCGGGACATTACAGGCAACTGATATCGCTTTCCAAGAGCGCCGATATCGTTCAAGCGAATTGCGACTGCGTTGCAGGGCGAGTTTATTTCTTTGGTAAAACCCGTTGCGATGTAATAATGTGTCTTAGGTATTACAAGATGTGTCATTTGTAAGGCGTGAGCTCCATAGTCGCTTTATTTTTGGCACATTTGTATCGAGATCCTTTGATCCTTTGATCATATTTTAATCTTTGGTCCTTTGGTCCTTTGATCATATTTTATGCGTGACGCTATAAGTTATCTAAAAAAAAAGATTTGTCGTTTTTGTATTTTTCGTGGTACTTCAGCATGGAACTAAAAAGGGCCAAGCTGTGTCATGAATCTACTTGTCAAACTAGATGACGTGTTGATATAAAATTCTGTAGTAGGACATTTTTTTATTCAATATTTTAATAAGTTTCAAACGTAAATATGAATTTTGCAGGTTGAGCGGAACATGTCAGCACATAGCTGGCCTGCTCTTTACGCTGTGCGACATCCAGAAGCCTTCGGTGCGGAGGCAGGTGTCGGCTCGTATGTAAACAAGGATGGAGCGAAGTCCGGGTGATTCTGGTCTCGTGAAGATACGCCTGCGTCGTAAAAATCAGGAACAAAAACCTTGCTATGAATGACTGGCCTGCACGGAGTATGACGGGTATCTCCTGAGTTCAAACAAATATGAATGTTACAAACCTGCAATGAAGTAGACACTGCAAACACGCGCGTTTGCAGATGGCTGCCAAGGCGTCCCGTCGGAGTTCTGGCGTCGCAGCGCTTGAATCCATTTCTCTTTCTTTTTGAAGTGCGCGGTAGCTTTCGGAAATGTAAAGAAGCTCACGTTCGGCGTGTTTTTCTTGCTGTTTGAACATCCAACAGCCGAGCAGCGGTGAGGCATCGCGACAGTGCCGGACAGACGCGCCTAGCAATGCGAGCGAAGCCAGGCAGCGTACGACAAGAGCCCGCAAAGATGGCGCCTTTCCCTTTCCTACTCTCTCCCCAAGTTCGCGCGTGCGCACAAAATTCTCCGAAAAAGGCCCATTATTCCTTCAAAAAGTGATGCAGCAGAACTGGCCCACTCCTTCGACACAAAAAACAGCAGAGGGCTCAGTCCTATCAATAAGATTCGGTACGCGATTTGTGTACAAAAACTCGAAATGAAGATATCCCTTCAATGTGACACACGTGACAATTGTGAAGATCTGCGTATGGTATTGACATAAAAACCAGAGGTGATTCCTGGTCAAACGGGAAGCAAACATAATATTAACATTGAATAAAAGAGAATTATTATCTATAATTCAATTTACTATCTTGTGCAAAAAACAATCATCACGTTCTGTCTTTCTGTTAGACGATGGCCTCAGCAAGAAATTATGTAGAAAAAAGTGGTAATCAAAATAAAAGCGGCACTGAAGATAGCGGTCCTAGACGATGAGAATTGAGCGTTTTGGCAAACTTTCAATTTTTTTGACTGCGTTTCTGACAAAAAATTCCAAGCTCCAGAACCGAATTCAAGCCTTGGCCTAACAAGAGGGCAAAATAAACAAATAATACAGGCAGGGCTAGTCTCTATTCGGTCAAGGTTTAAGTGCTATCAGTCCCAACTTCTTTGTCGCGCTTCCAACAATATAGGGCACATGCGAAATAAAGGTCAGTTCATTATCTATGCTCACGCCAAGGTCTCTTACAACAGAGATACGTTTGGATGAAGTTTTCTTTAATACGCAATTGTTATATAATACATTACGACGTCTGCACAGGGACAAGACAGTTGTTTTGAGAGGGTTCAGAGACAAGCTATTCACTTTACACGACCGAACTATGTGCGACATATCATTACGTAACCAACCCGACGATGCCCCATTGTAAAGGGTGGATTGCACTCGTGATCTTGGAGTTTATTTAGACTCTTCTCCGTCATTTAATACGCATGTCAATAACATTGTCAACGCCTCTTTCCGTACGTCAGGTGCCATATCCAGAATTACACGGGAGTTTTCCATGTCGGCCTGAATTATGCAGTTATACCTTTCATTAATTAGGTCTAAGCTCGAGTTTTCCTCAGTTGTGTGGAATTCTATTGGGCGTACGCACCAAGAGTCGATTGAGAATGTCCACAAACGTTTTGTTCGAATTTTTTACGACCGCTATGTTGGTCGCACTGTTTACTTTGAATATAAAAGACTTTTAGAACGATACAATTGTTCCACTTTGAGTGCCAGACGACGCGACACAGATCTCGTATTTTTGTTCAAATGCCTTCGCGGAGTCAATGATTACCCTGACCTAACTTCAGCGATAAATATTCATGTTCCGAGAAGATTTTTGCGAACTTTCTCTTCCATTTTATGTTAATCATTTCTTCCAAATCTGCCCCATGACACGCATTCAGACCTTGTATAATACTTTCGATGATTCCTGCATTGACATTTTTAACCCATCTTTTGCAACGTTCAAGTTTTCTCTTACAAATCTATAACTTTTAACCCATCATTTGTAGCGTTCAAGTTTTCTCTTGCCAATTTGTAGAATTATTATTCTTTTTGCTGTATGTTACTTGTGCATCATTACTAACGCGAAAGCTGTTCATGAGCACAAAAATAAACAAATGAATGAATGAATGAATGAATCATTCTGTAAAGTTTCGCAGTCGACAGGAGTGTTAACATTGATAAAAGCTTATTGTCATCTGCAAACAACAACTCTGTATTTTCAACAAATGGCGCTAAATCATTTACGAAGATGAGGAACAAGAGGGGGCCGAGAATAGACCCTCGGAAACACCGGAATTTGAAACAAATGTTCTGAGCGACTATTATCGATTCGTAAACAGTTGGGACGGCATGATAGGTAACTTTGAAGCCATTTGCACAGCTCTGCAGAACAACCATATAAAGAAAATTTATGTTATAAAAACTCATAGTTCACTTTATGAAACGCTTTTGACATATCAAAATATATACAATAAATTTTACCTTTGTTCATACAACAGGGGCACAGAGGTTAAAAAGAAGCACAAATTTGTTTCAACTTACCGTCCCGTCAGGAAACCGTGCTGGCAAGATATAAATTTTTTGGCGAAAGTAAAATTAATTCGGTAATGCATAACGCGATCAATCACCTTAGAAAATCCGGACAATAAAGATATGAGGCGATAGTTATTAGTAACGGAAGCGACACCATCATTGAAATAAGGTACAATCACCGCGTTCTTCAAAAGTGATTGAAAAACACCGTAACTAAAAGAGAGGTTAAAGACGTGCTCAAAAATAGGTAAAATCAATTCACCAATATCGTTAATTACAAATATGAAATTGTAGTCAGCCCGAGTAGATAATTTTGGTTTTCGTTTCTTTATAGCTTCAGAGATTTTTTCAATATCTGCTTTAATACCAGACAAAAAGTCATGGCAGTCGATTTTAATATTCGTGGGCTTAACGGCTTGTTGAAAGATGGAGCAGCAGTCACTGAAGGAATCGGCAAACATATCTGCAATCTCTGCAGGCGCGGAAACATAGCTATCATTAGGTGAGTGGCCGCGTAAGCAAATAATTTGGCCACTATCGCGCGTGTGCTGTTTTGTAAACCTCCAAACACCTTTTGGGCTTCGGTTCAAGCTAGTCTATATTAGGTCAAGGTTTAATCGCTTATCTATAGCTTTCAACCTTTTATCTAGAGCACTATAAATGCTAAACTGAGTATACCATGAAGTATTTGCCATTTCGTTTAAACAGTCTGCGAGAACGATTTTGTTTGCGCAAGCAAATTTTTAAATATTTGGAAAACCATTCGGGATGAATTAAAGTTTTCAAAATGCTCTGAGGCACAAATATATCAGTCGCGTCATTAACAATTGAGGAAAACTTCTCAGTCACTATTTCCGTGTCAGTTATTGCAACAACTCCGTTACAATCACAACTTTCGAAGTATTTGTACGTGCTCAAATAATCGTCTTGGCCATAGTTGTAAGTACAGAAACTACGGGATAATGGCTTTTTTTTTGTGGAAGGCAGATTATGGCCTTAAATGATTGGTGACACTCAGCTATTCGAGCCAAGGAATCTATAACAGGGGTCACAAAATCAATGATACATTAGACAAAACAAATTTGAGAACATTTCCAGCGCTATTCTTAATTGGGTTAAGTTGATCAACGCCACCGTAGCTCATGAACGACAGTAAACATGACACTTTCTTTGATGTTTTAGGGTTGTTGTCTCAATTAGCAAACTTCAGCAGCCAGTCCACTCCTGCAAGATTAAAATCTCCACAAATTTGTACTCTGTATTAAAAAAAAAACATTTTATCAAAATGTTCCATAGAAGCTACTTCATCGGAAAGCTATATCTACAAGAAAACTGAAACAGACACCATTACAGGATTTTTATTCATACTATTTGTATGATAGAAATAAAGCAATGTAATATTGATTTTGTGTATTTGTAACCAGCATCTGCTAATGTTGCCTGCCAGGATTACTGACGCACGGTAGTAAATGTATCTCAGCTATCAAAATGTAGAATCAATCAAAATAAAATACATATCATTACACAGAACCCGACCAAAGCTAAAATTGAAAACGCGAACCCCAGGTTTTTCTTTCTTTTTCTCCTAAAACTGAAGATATTCTAAAAAAAACAAGCTGCGAATGTTGGTAAACGTCACCACATCGGACTCTAACATAAACAGTAAAAAAATGCGTTCGTCAATACCGATTGAAGAGATCCTTAAATTAGAATGTCATTAAACCCTCAAAATGTCGACAAAAAATTGAATACACAAAAGAAAAAGCTGGAGCAGAAAAAAAAAACATACTAGGCAAACTTTTACCTCCAGGGAACTTTACTACATACAAAGACAAAGTGTTCCAAAAAGTTTATTGGACGCACCCAAACGCAGGAAGGGGTACGCCAATCAGATGGCAACATAGAGAACGCGCAGAGAATGCGCGGTTACGAGGCAAGCAAGCAAGGGCCGTCATTGGTTGAGGTCAAACGGAAACAAGTCACGTGAGTGCATTTGAGTTGTAAACAAACGTATGAGATGAGCAAAGAGGAGAAATTGCACACTGTACTTTACTTCTCGGTAGATCGAAACCAGTTTCGTTACAAACCGTTATGGTTCCGCCAAATTCTTAGTATGTGCAGGCATAGATATCTCTCGTTCTCGTGCTTTAATCGCTGCCAACGTGCCGGCAATAAAAAATATTGTCCATTTTTGCTTCGTTTATTTCGTAGAACGTTCAAAATATGTTATCATCAGATTGTTTTGTTTTTCCCCCAGTACCACTACTGCAGCGTCCCACGCACAAGCTTTCTTGGCTTACGTGGAAATTGAGCTGTATAATGTAAAAAAAGAATGAAATAAATTGTATTGTATTGTATTGCATTCCAAAATGGAAGTTGACGCAACTTCCGGAGTACAACGTGGCTCTGTGCTTGGGATATCTTTCTCATTTTTATTAATGGCATAAACCAGGGAATTCCCTGGCGCTTAAGAATATACGCAGGCGACTGCATTTTGTAACGTGATATTAATTCAGACACTGATGCATCAGCTCTTCATACAGATCCAGATCGAATCTGTTTGGGGTGTCTAAGTTGGGTAATGATTTTAAGCACCCCAAAGTGTTGTCATGTGAGGTTAGAAGGAAACGTAACATTTGCCAATCAACATCCACCTTACACGGAGAAACTGTAAACGTTAAAAACGAAGCGAAATACCTGGTAGTACTTTTTTCTGACGGGTTCAGATTGGTTTTCACATGTAAACTATCTAAGAGGAAAAGCTAGTAGAACCATGGGTTTTCTACGGAGAAACTTATCGCGCACTTCCCAATTCCTAACACAGCCTGTCATTTTTTTGTGCAAAGCCCGTTCTCGTATATGCTTCTGTTGTATGGGATCCATCCCAACAGTATCTCATTAATGAAATTGAAAACAATTCAAAACCGCGCCGCTAGATTTATAACGAATAACTAACTTTCATCGTAGTGTCTGCGCAATAAAAAAAAATATTTTAAATGGGAATCACTTGCAGTTAGGCGTAAGTATTTGCGTGTAAAATTGTTTCATTCTCTTTTGTATGGTTTGTCAAATATATAAATATCGCATTACTTGTTTGAGCCATTTTATGTATCGGGTACTGTAGATCATGCATGACCTAAAAGTTCTGCAATATAGGTCGAAATTTGATCTGTTTCGTATTTTTTCCCACCAACAATAAAATAATGGAATAGCCTACCAAGCGAGGTTGTTACCTTGCAAACTCCAGATTCGTTTTTCTCGCCACTCCAGCATTGCATTTAATAATCTGTTCGAATCGAATATTGTATTTGTGTTCTTTTCCTTGTGAACCGAGGTTGTTCTCTTTGTGCGTGATTACATCCGTGAATGAGTTTACACATATCATTTTTGTGTAACTTGCGTGTCTTGTCGATCTATGGTTGTTAAAATTTCAGTTTTTTTATGGTTACTGCCCCTATTTTACTAGCCTCTGGGGTACTCTATAAAATAAACAAATAAAAAATACTTTTTATGTATCGTTTGCGCTATATGTGCCGCACAGTACACAAGACAAGTAACACAGGAATGGTTGGTCACCAGTGAGTTCAATGAACAGATGACAAAATGATCGTGCAACTTCGCCCTGTATATAGAAAGACCTGGAAGTGACATATTGCGTGTTTGTTTTCAATGATTGGATGGTCCGAGTTTCGCAGAAACCTTTTGTGTGCCTTAAGCCTTCAAATTTGTAATAATTTCTTAGGTATTGCATATTTTAGCAGGTTTTTTTTTGTACAAAAAATGCTCGAGTGAACATTCATGAGCAACTGTGAGGAGCATGCAATTACCACAGATAACAATATTTTTGAGAATAAAATTTGATGTAACCGCATTTGGCGTATCACGCCAGAATACTGTTTTCTTGTTAATAAAAGCAGCTGTACTGTCTTTGGGAATGTTTCTTGTGATACCAAAAAAGAAAACATTCCTTTTTCATTTCATTCTATTCTAATCGGAGATTAGAATGGCACGTGTGACACTAAAAGTGATATTTTCCAAACATGCGAGCGGGGACAGCTGTTAGAAAAACATCACGTGTTGATGTTACATGCGTAGTCCCTGCGACTGCGACTCAATTCTTTAAAATAAATAAAATATGTAAAATGAATTGTTCTTAGTTTGGGGGGAAAAATACCTACAAATTGAAAACTCCTTTTGCTTTAGTACTAAACAAAAAAGTTAGATGCGTATTTTGAACATGCACCGGTTAAAATAAATTCATTGATTTCTTTACTGAACCACATGGAAGGGTGGTGGCTAAAGCCGTGTTCTGGGATTATGGTTTGAGGAGGGGGATAGAGGGCATCTGCGAGGAGTTGTGCACGCTTGACAATCTCGCATGGGTGCAGAAGGTATTGAAATGAATAAAACATAGGTACCTTCCATGTTGTAAGCCGTTATAATAGTACTCGACAGATCATTCGGTTTTATAGATAGATTCGTACTGCACTCCCGCTGCATGTTGTCTACACTCGAAGACACAAAACGAAAACAATAAGGTTCTTTGGCAAGCGCATTCTAAGTAAGTTATATCAAAACGTAAAAAAAAAGGATTACATGTTACTTAGTTAAAGCTCGGAGAGGAGAGGGCAGAGGGCATAAGAAAATAGTGACTAAAGAATGAAATAAAAGTTGGTTAATATTATACAGTTGTTCGGACGTTCGTCTTGAAAAAAATAACAGGTTGTTTGGCGGAGTCCTTTCCTTACCTCCGATTTTCAAGTTTTTTAGGTTTCTTCAATCGCGCGAAAACTTCCCAGTTTTTCAAATGTTTAGTGTCATTGGCCTTGGTAGAAAGCAAGTTATAAAATGCCTTAAATGAGACGTGTTCTAGACAGTAGAATGAAGACTTAGCCTTCCACGATATTATTTAATTTTTAGAAATAAGTCTATACGGTGAATTATATACAACCTTTAGTACCTTGAGAGGTTCATTTTCATTGGGATCTACCGATTAAAATTCAGTTAACCAAAAATGCGCAGGGCGCATTTTCTATTAGTCGTGAGAACTTCCACGCTAAACAACGCAGAGGCAATATTGGTTGCGACGATTACGGAAAGAGATACATGCAAGGTGCTTTAGACAAACAAAGCTTCATCAGCAGCAAGCTTTCGCTACCTGCCCATCGCACACAGGTATTCATAAAACTTTAATGATTATCGAAGACCAGTCGCCAGTGCAAAAGAGAGAAAGTGAACATTGATCTAGTCTCCAGCAAAAAGGGACGAAAGAGTTCAATGAGTGTCTAGAAAAAATACATTTACAAAAGAAAACTCTAATTTCATCAGCAGGAAAGGTCTGACATGCTTGACCATATGTTGTATGGCGGTTATTTCTCCATTCGTTTAATAAGATGTCAAAAGACGGTTTTTGTTTGATACTTCCGAAATGAATTGACAATCAAAAAAGTGTTTCAAAAGCATTTTTAAGAGAAAGATAAAAACGTACTAGTTGGGTTTCATAAATGTCTTCCCAAATTAGTTGTTTATCGAACAAATCCGAATTCAAAACATTTAGATAGTAAAAAGTCTTCTGGATTTCAAAAAATTCATCCAAATTTCAGAACGTTGGTCAAAAAAATAAAACCACACTAAAGTGGTATTTCATATTGAAAGAAAGATTGCATGCTTTTAGAACCGCTCCCCATCTTTCACCTAGACAATTTACCTATATTATAAAGTAAAAGAATTTTAGTTTTTTCATGTATCTTTTTTTTAAATAGGCCACAAAAGAAACCCCACATAATTGCAAGAGTATAGATCATCTAACAAACAAAACGTGAGGGCGCAAGTGAGCTGGAGTAAGCTCATAATTATAGAATTACCCGAGACTGCGATGACGACAGGAAGAACGAAAGAAGTCTCAAACGTTGCTGAAACTCTATTGCCACAGAACCCGTTTATATGTGGCCTGGATAAAAATTTAACGTGCACAGTTACGACTCCTACGTGTAGGAGGGCGAAAGCATTATAGTCTCGCGGGAGAAATGTTATCGAGTTATGTTACTACACATTTTAAAGTTTAGGACGACGTATAGGACGACGTCGAGGTCGACATTCTAGAGATCGCCGCCAAGTACGACGTCTAGGAAGACGTCGAGGACGACGTCGAGGACGCCATCGAGGAAGACCTTAACGACGACGTCGAAAACGACGCCAAGAGTACGATCTCTAGGACGACGTGAAGAACGTCGTCTAGGACGACATCTAGGATGACCTCAAGGACGTCGTCAAGAACTACGTTTAGGACGACTTCTAGGACGACCTCTAGGATGACGTCTACGACAACGTCGAGAACGATGCATAGTGGACGACGTGTAGGACGACATCAGAAATGACGCCTAGTGGAGGACACTTAAGTGGGCTGCGGCATATTTGCGGAAGCCGCCGTAGATGTAGACGCTGCTGCCGATGTCGAGGCCGTAGTTGTAGACGCGGCCGCCTCACAGTCTATCGCACGAAGCAGACAACGAGCACAAATGAAATCCGAATCGCACCTTTTGCACACGGCGCCCCGGCGGTGACATCACGCTGATGACGTATGATGACGCTTTACGACATCACGTTGATGACGTTTAATGACGTATTTTTACGGCCATATTTCGGTCATAACGCCGACGGACGCCGCTTTTTTTACCTACTCTGACAAGCGAGGCCGTCCTATAGGTCTAGGACGACCTCTAGGACGACCGCAAGGAGGAGGGTCGTTCTTGAGCATACGATTCAGAGGCGCGTGCCTCTCAATCGCATTTTTATGGCGTTTATTCCGATTTGTCGCTCAAGGAGACAAGTAAGGCTTTCGCCTCAAAAAGGGGAATGGGAAACCAGGGGAAAGGGCTCTCAAGGACACTCTCAATTACAAAACAAACGTTACGTACAAACACTGTACCTGGTAGTTTGAGGTCAAACAGACGGTGAAGCAGGGTCTTCCAACCGAGAGTTCACAGTTCGAACAACAACATCCAAAAGAGGTCACCTAAAAGCCGTGCATTGTAAAGGACTACGTGTACACAAAAACGTACACTCTTCACAAAAAACAAAACAAAAAAAAAACAATTCGCACACCAGAAAAAAACGGCAATTTTCGCTACAGATATTGAGCTCCCACACAGAGGTTAGAGGTGAAGAAATCGTTTCCACTCGGCGTATGAACCAAGAGACGGCTTATTTACTTCGTTTCTATCATTGTTATCAAAATCGACAACTTTAACAAACGTTTGCGGTCGTTTTCTTCTGTAGAAATTACAGGCGTCAAATTTCATAAAGGGACACAATTTTCGCAATCCTGGACGTGCTTTGAAAGCTCCGAATACGGATCTTTATTTCAGACACAGTGTCAATGTTCGGTCAAACGGTCAGTGATACAGCGCTTGGTTTGACCAATATAGTACATACCAGAGTCAAAGGGGATTTTCTAGACAATCCCTGAAACACACGCAACACTTTTTTGTGCGTTTTTTTAAGACAACCGTTTTGAGCAGAAGTTAAGGGAGTCAACCTTTTCAAGTTACAGTAAAATTCCCAAACGTGTTAGCTATACAATTAAGGTTATGTTAGATTTCATAAAATAACGGAAAGACGGCGTGCTTTTCCTGTCCGGAGTTGTTTTTTTTAGCCTTCTTTTTGGAAAGAACTATGTGGGAATGCTGCTTGGACAGAAACCCATGAGCGTACTTCGCTCGTCGAGACGACTAAAGAGATTTTGAATAGACATCGCTATGGAGTGACCACAGAACTTTTGGACTGCGTTACTTATCAGATTGCAAACCAGACCCGACTTGAAAGTTTTAAAATGGCCGCCGGTGAACGAAAGGATTTGTTTTTGCTATCGCCTTCCCATACGACCAACACAAACCTGGCTGTAGTCTTCACTGAATAAATTGTTTTAATAAACATGTCTTCACCAAGAATGTCTAAATACTTGAGAAAGTTTTTCTCCGGCCTCTCTACCAAAAACCTGAAATCTGGTGCCTTCTTATACACGGTGCTTTAAATTGAGCTTGCGAGAGTTAAATTCAAAGTGCACACTAAAATGAAGTCCTTTTATCTCCCAATGAGAACAGAACCAGGACTAGAATCCTTCATCTCACCATGCAGCTTTAAATCTAAGAACCTGATATATATTTTGAGAGAGCAGGAGCCACCGCCAAACCAGTGCTCACTCCGTGCTGTTGGATAAACTTTTGAGCATCGTGAGCCACAACCGTCGACCGAAAGTTCAACTCAGGAGCCCTAAGAAAATCTTACACGTGCATCAACGACTGAGACTGGAAGCTAACTAAATTATCTTCTAAAAACTGGCTGACCCTCGAGAGCAATTCGTCTGGTGCGAGAGAATAAGACAAGTCCTTCATGCCTAAAGAAAAAAATCGCGCATAACGTTTCATGAAGTGGCGGTAAGTCTAAAATCATATCAGTGCAAGATCTGCAAGACAAAGGAATTTTGACCTTTAATGAGGAGAGGCCTTCCTCTAGCAAGGCAGAAACTCTATTTCGCCACGTTCCATCTTCGTTGACAAGTACTCTGAGGGAATAATCTACTTTATGATCCTTTAAGAAGAATATAAAGAGAATAATACTTTGGTTGGTATTAAGTTTGATGGGCAAAGACATTGCCATTTGTATACGTTTGCACTACCTCCTTCTTGAGACGTTTCAAATCTTCACCGAAAAGTTTAAGTAATCTCGATATCGCAACGCAACATTTTTCTTGAAGCCTAGTGCAGGGTAGTACAAAAAAAATCTTCTGATTTATCTGATTCGAGATCCTTTACATTATTTTTCTTTAAACTCTTTCTTGACACTCGTTATCCGTTTAAAATGTTGGCCTCAGCCTTGTACGAGGAGTCCACCATTGACGACATCACGAGAGCAGTCATTTCTTCCGGGTCTGCCACAGGATTGGACATTACAATGATTGTACCGCAAATATCCAAACGAGGCGGTTCGATATTTATACAAAACTTTGAACCGCTGGAGAAAATACTCTCAGTGGCCTCCTACAATCCGATCCCATACGGATTGACGAGTGCGGTCTTTAGCGCCGTGACCGCTGACACGTCTGCATCTTCTTCCTGTAAAAGGCAGAAGAAATTTCACTTCAGATATGAAACTATGACAACTGCTGAGAAACCAGGCAATTGTTTACTAGGAAGAGTATGTTAGACCATTTGCATAAAATAATATTTTGATAAGGCCATTTACTAAAATCGTTTGCTGTAATACTATTTACACACCCTAACCAATCGCAGTTTTCGCCACTTTTTTATAAACCTAGACAGAAGTGTTGCGTGAATATATGAGTAGTAGTTTAGAAAATTGTATGGACGCCGTGGGCAGCCAAGTTGAGCGTGCTTCTTGCCGAACACTATTGTACTGTGAGCAAGCAATACCCACAAAGCACACTTCCGCGTGTGTTGATTCTCCGCAGTGCACCGATGTTTGGCGAAAGCTCCCTCAAAACCAACTATCGCAGTCACGTGCTTAGGAGCACACAAAACTTAAAATGTGTGAAGGTGCGCCAGGGCCTGCTGTATTTAATAAGGAACGGAAACTTGGGGAATGTTCATAGAGTAGAATACAAAAGAATTTGTATTTGTAACACATACATTTACAAACAAAAATACAATAACGAACCGGTATAAGCCGCTCCTGTACCTGGCTCGGCAGGGAAGCTGGCAAATTCAGTATGTAATATAAATAAATTGCTCATACATCGTAGAAATCATGCATCCAAGCAACCAAACGACAGCGGTACAAAACAATACAAATTTCATCCTGGGAAACCATAAATCTGGAATCAATCAACAAAACGAACGCACTCCTCTGCACAATACAAATTATTTAAGAAAAACCACATCTCTGGAAGAAATAACAAATAGTCCCGCACTCAAACTTTACTGATCTAATTTTCGTAAGTCTCTTTTGCGTTTTTGCGTTGATGTTACCGGAAGTAAGGATTCTGGCAGAGTATTAAAAAACATGTGGCACAGAATACATGCGCCTGCGTTCCCTGTATTTTGTTCGGATACCCGGTATGCTAAATCGAAGCGACAGTCTCATCGGGCGCCCCTGAACTTACGGAGTAATAAAATTCATATTATAGAAATGTTGAAGTACTACAGTCCCTTTAAATAACCCATTGAAAAATGGCAGTTGCTATGTTTAAAAATAAATAAGCTATATATATATATATATATATGTGTGTGTGTGTTTGTTTCGTAAGATTTCTTTAATAAACAATTAATTATCGCCAGCCGAAACAACGAACATCCCCCAAAGAGGGTTATACTATATCATATTCACAAATAACTATACCAAAGCGTGCATATCAGTTTTATAACAGTAAAACGTAAAAACATATTCACATCGTACAGACAGCATAAGCACCTCTTAACCGCTTACACAAGTAAGTCATATTGCCGCGAGCGCAGCTGACCAAGCAGGCAGCGCGCTCGTGGCCTAACGGTTATCGCGCGTGCCTTCCGCGCAGAAAGCCAGGGTTCGATTCCTGACCGTGGGGACGCATTTTTGTGTACTCTGACGTAAATGTTCTGGTAAATTCGAGAACCGTGTTGCTTGGTCGAGGTCAGAATGTTCCACACGCAGAACCTTCTATGCCGATTCTTCCAGACCCACGCGTGTACATAAGGGGCTCCGCGTGGCGAGCCGCGGTGAGTTTCGCCTCAGCGTTCGATCTTGCTGCTTCGCCGCCTTCGACGCCCGCGACGCTCTCTTGTTATCTACTATTTTCTTCTGTTCCTTTCTTTAATTTTGGGCACAAGTTCGCCCCATTAAACGTTTAGTTTACTCAGTTATTATCGCCTCATCACTTGTCATTCGTGACATTTTGGTGGAGGTGTGGGGTATCGCATTCTATGCCCGTGGAACGTACCCCTCCGAAAACACGCCCGCCAAGTGACGTGCTCAGCCCCGGGAGGTTAGCCTTCGCAGAAGACGCCAAAGCCCGATCAAGCCGCCGTGCCAAAGGCCAATCCCCGGAATTTGGACCCTTGCCACCGAAACCGAGGAAGAAGACCGCGACAATGACCACGCCACCTGTCGTTGTCCTACCCGTCGCCTCCCGTACGCCCGTGTCCTTCCATGGTGAGCCCTATGAAGACGTCGAGGACTGGCTACAGCAGTACGAGCGAGTGGCCCAGCACAACCGATGGACAGAAGAACAGCGCCTACAGAGTCTTTATTTCGCACTCGAAGGAACCGCCCGGCACTGGTTCGAGAATCGCGAAACTTCCCTGACCTCGTGGACCGCCTACAAGGACGCGCTGATTCGGACTTTCACCAACCAGTACCGACGGGAGAGGGCCGAAGACCTCCTTCGAATGAGGACCCAGGGTGCAAGCGAGACGATCACCAGCTTTGTAGAAGATGTTCTGCGCCTGGTCGCTCGCGCCGACCCTCTAGCCACCGACGAAAAGAGGCTTCGGATCCTGATGCGAGGCGTAAAAGACGACATCTTCGGTGGCCTTGTCCGCAACCCCCCAGCCACCGTCGAAGATTTCGTCAAGGAAGCCACAAACATCGAACGTGCGCTTCAAGCACGGGCCTCCCATTACCAGCGACTTCCCGGCGTCGCTGCCCTCACGACTTCCAGCTGCAACGGCCCGGACCTCCGCGAGATCATCCGGGACGTCGTGCGAGAGGAAATCAGGAAGCTACTTCCTGCTGCCGCAAGCCCGGATTCGCCCTCAATCGCCGAGGTTGTCCGGGCAGAAGTTCAGCAGGCGCTGCAGCCACAAGTTCTTGTCAGCGCCGCTCCCGAACCACCGACGCTGAGCTACGCCGCAGCTACCCGAAGACCACCGCCCCCTGCTCACCCGTATGCGGCGCCACCCCGACGGGAACCTCCAGCACCGCAGTTTTCCCGACGCCAGGAAGATCAGGCGCACGCCCACCCAGAACCAGCAGCGCCACAAAAGACCGACGTGTGGAGGACGGCCGATCGACGCCCGTTGTGCTATCACTGCGGTGAAGCCGGCCACATTTACCGCCGATGCCCCTACAGACAACTGGGGCTGCGCGGGTTCCACCCGAACGACCCGCGCCCAAGGTACGACGAGCGCCCTCGCGACATCGAGGAGTATACCTCCGACGTTCGCCCTCCCCAGTGTCGTCTCTCCGCCGTGAAGCCCGTTCTCCATCGCCACGACGTTCAGCGTCCCCAGCGCCACGACCTTGCCGAGAGAGCCTGTCTCCCCTCCGTCGCCGGGAAAACTAAGTGCGGCAACGCCTGGAGGTGACGTTGCCGAAGACGACGGAAGCAAACAGCCTCCAAAAACGCCGAAGCGCTCCCACTCTCCCGACGCCCCGCATCGCACCGACGCCCCTGCCACGGTGTCCAACAACCTAAAAGTTGTTATCGACGGCCTCGACGCATCGGCACTCGTCGACACCGGAGCAGACTACTCCGTTTTGAGTGGAAGGCTCTCTCGCCGCCTTCGCAAAGTCATGACGCCGTGGGATGGACCCCAAATACGAACCGCAGGAGGACATCTCATCACGCCCGTCGGAAGGTGCACTGCTCGCGTCGAGATACACGGCGAGACGTGTCCGGTAAAGTTCGTCGTTCTACAAGACTGCTCCAGAGATGTCATTCTTGGCATGGACTTTCTGTGCGAATACGGCGCCGTCATCGACCTGGGTGAGAACAGATTGACGCTGCAGAAGCCTGTTCCGCCTTCAGAGAAACCCCAAACAGCGTCAGCCGCCATCCGAGTCGGCGCCGCCCACGTGAACCTGCCGCCGCGATCAAGTGTTGTCGTACCTGTCGTGGCCGATACAGCTACCTGCGGCGAAGTTGTCCTGGAAGGCAACCTTCAATTGCTTCTGGGAAGAGGAATAGGCGTCGCAAGAGGAGTGGCCGAACTTCAGGATGGGCGGACTGTGGTCCTCGTGACGAACTTCCGAAATGAAACGCAACACCTCACGAAAGGTGTAGCCGTGGGCCACGTCGAGGAACTTCGAAACGCCGCCGAAATCGCCACGATTACTGACGAAACCTCGGCACCTCAGCAAGACAGTACGTCGCCAGCGCAGCTCGACATTGACCCTAAGCTTCCGGGCCCGAAACGACGGCAGCTGCTTAACCTCCTCTCCGAATACAGTGACTGCTTTGCGACGTCGTCAAAGGTGCGCCAAACCACCGTTGCGAAGCATCGCATTGTTACTGAGGACGACGCGCTCCCTGTGCATCGATCGCCATACCGAGTCTCAGTAAAAGAAAGGGAGGTCATACAGGAGCAAGTGCAAGAAATGCTGAACGACGACATAATCCAGCCTTCTAGCAGTCCATGGGCCTCTCCGGTCGTACTGGTTAAGAAGAAGGACGGAACGCTTAGGTTTTGCGTGGACTACCGACAGCTGAACGCGGTGACGAAGAAAGACGTCTACCCACTCCCCCGCATAGACGACACGCTAGACCGGCTGCGCCACTCTCGATATTTTTCATCGATGGACCTGAAGAGCGGCTACTGGCAGATCGAAGTCGACGAACGGGACCGAGAAAAGACAGCTTTCGTCACGCCAGACGAACTGTACGAGTTCAAGGTGATGCCTTTTGGACTATGCACGGCGCCAGCAACTTTCCAGCGTGTCATGGACACCGTACTGGCTGGGCTGAAATGGCAGAGCTGTCTCGTCTACCTTGACGACGTCGTAGTGTTTTCAAGCGACTTCGACGAGCACTTGCGACGACTCCGAGCTGTTCTCCAGGCCATACAGACCGCCGGGCTCACCCTTAAGCCATCGAAGTGTCGGTTCGCCTACGACGAACTGAAGTTCCTAGGACACGTGGTAAGCAATGATGGCGTTCGCCCAGACCCAGAAAAGACTCGCGCCGTCGCGGCATTTCCGGTGCCGACAGACAAGAAGGCCGTGCAAAGGTTCCTGGGACTATGTGCTTACTATCGGCGCTTCGTTCGGGACTTCGCAAGGATTTCGGCACCGCTCACAAACCTCACGAAGGACGCTGAGAAGTTCGAATGGGCCGAAGAGCAGCAGCAGGCATTCGACGAGCTGAAGCGACGACTCCAGACTCCTCCTGTTCTTGGACATTTCGATCAGGATCCGGAAACCGAGATTCACACGGACGCAAGTAACGCAGGACTTGGTGCGGTACTGGTTCAACTACCAGAAGGCACCGAGCGAGTGATTGCCTACGCAAGTCGGACACTATCCAAGGCGGAGAAAAATTACTCCACGACTGAGAAAGAATGCCTTGCGGTCGTCTGGGCAATCACAAAGTTTCGTCCGTACTTGTACGGGAGCCCGTTTCGCGTAGTCACGGACCACCATTCGCTCTGCTGGCTTGCCAACCTCAAGGACCCGTCAGGACGCCTGGCTCGATGGAGTCTCCGACTACAAGAGTTCAACATGACTGTGGTCTACAAGTCAGGCCGCAAGCACAGCGACGCCGACTGCCTGTCTCGATCGCCCGTCGAAACACCTTCCGGCAGCAGCGACGACGATGAAGACGAGTGCTTCCTAGGCGCAGTGAACACCGACGACATGGCGCGACGTCAACGAGACGATCCTGAGCTGCGCGCAATAATAGAGCACCTGGAAGGGCGCGGGAGTACCTTGCCACGTGTTTTCTCACGAGCCCTGTCGACCTTCGTCATGCGACGAGGTGTACTCTACAAAGAGAACTTTAGGGACAACAACTTGTCGTGGCTGCTGGTAATCCCGACTGACCTTCGAGAGGAGATCTTCCAAGCCTGCCATGACGACCCGACGTCCGGACACCTTGGTTACAGCCGGACACTGGCCCGCATTCGTGAAAAGTATTACTGGCCCAAGCTCCCCAAGACCGTCCACTTATACACACGATCATGCCACGAGTGCCAGCGACGCAAGACACCTCCGACGAGGCCGGCCGGACTCCTGCAGCCAATTTCTCCTCCAACTGCACCATTCCAGCAGATCGGAATGGATCTACTTGGCCCTTTTCCGCCGTCGACGTCGGGGAACCGCTGGATCATCGTAGCCACAGATTATCTCACGCGATACGCCGAAACGAAAGCCCTTCCTTCGGGGACTGCCGTGGAAGTTGCGAAGTTTTTCATTGAGTCCATCGTCCTCCGGCACGGCGCTCCAGAAGTTCTGATTACAGATCGCGGATCATCGTTCATGGCACAGCTGACCCAAGAAATCCTCCGACTCAGTCACACCAGCCATCGTCGTACAACTGCGTACCACCCGCAGACCAACGGGCTGACGGAGCGACTCAACAAGACAAACGCTGACATGATCTCTATGTACGTCGACGTAGAGCACAAGACGTGGGACGAGGTGCTGCCCTACGTCACGTTCGCCTACAATACGGCGGTTCAAGAGACCACTGGATTCACACCCTTCCAGCTGGTACATGGTCGGAAAGTAACGACCATGCTGGACGCGATGCTGCCCCATGAGCCAGCTGACAGTGAGAGCGACGACGCCCAGGTGGTTGCTCAACGGGCCGAAGAAGTCCGCCAGCTCGCCCGACTCCTGATTCAAGACCAGCAACGCGTCGACGTCGGCCGCTACAACCTTCGTCGCAGGGACGTCCACTTCCAGCCCGGAGACAGGGTGTGGGTATGAACGCCCATCCGTCGCCGCGGCCTCAGTGAGAAATTGCTGAAACGATACTTTGGACCGTACAAGGTACTTCGACGCCTCGGGGAGCTGAACTACGAGGTGATGCCCGACGGAACAAGAACATCATCACGCCGCCCACCACGGCCTGAAGTCGTCCACGTCGTGCGCCTGAAGCCGTACTACGCCCGATAGGACTGTACACCTTATACCTTCCAAATGACTGTTTAGTTTACCGTCTTTTTTATTTGCATTGTTTTGTTTTGTGTTGCATCGGGGCGATGCACTTTTTAAAGGGGGCAGTAATGCCGCGAGCGCAGCTGACCAAGGAGGAAGCGCGCTCGTGGCCTAACGGTTATCGCGCGTGCCTTCCGCGCAGAAAGCCAGGGTTCGATTCCAGGCCGCGGGGACGCATTTTTGTGTACTCTGACGTAAATGTTCTGGTAAATTCGAGAACCGTGTTGCTTGTTCGAGGTCAGAATGTTCCACACGCAGAACCTTCTACGCCGATTGTTCCAGACCCACGCGTGTACATAAGGGGCTCCGCGTGGCGAGCCGCGGTGAGTTTCGCCTCAGCGTTCGATCTTGCTGCTTCGCCGCCTTCGACGCCCGCGACGCTCTCTTGTTATCTACTCTTTTCTTCTGTTCCTTTCTTTAATTTTGGGCACAAGTTCGCCCCATTAAACGTTCAGTTTACTCAGTTATTATCGCCTCATCACTTGTCATTCGTGACAATATCCGTACACCCTTATAAATCGCTGTCAAAATAAATTCCTAAGTAGTCTACTGAGATCGCATACTGCACAAGGATGCACTTACATTAAAGGCAGCTAGAAGTATGCAGAAAGACGGCAGCTGAAAGTTCAACTTTCTTAAGCGGGTGTTTGAAGCAAACACGCTTAGTCTTTGGAGCATTCACTAATTAAAGTTGAATGAAATTAATCCATCACAGAAACGAGGTCATTTTGTAGTTTTTTAATGGCCACATGATAACTTGTATCACTAGACACCAGAAGCGTTTCGTCCGCGTATTGCAAAACACTACATTCAGAAATAGCCGAGGGGAAGTAATTTACGTTTAAATTAAACAGCGAATGAGACAAGGCCGCGCCTTGCGGCACCCCGGCCGTTAAAAAAGTTCTACTACATTTGTGATTTCTAAAAGTCACAACCTGAGATCGTCCTGAAAGGTACCCTTTCAGAATCGAAAGAAACAAGCCCCTAAGACAAAGTCTGTACAGTTTACAAAAAAAAAAAAATATGTTCTGATTTATGCTGTCAAAGGCTTGCGATACATAAAAAAACTGCACAGGTAAACATATAAAATCCTGCGTGTAGGCAGTCGCTAAAAGTTTCAAAAATTGCGCGCGTTCCTCGTTCCGCAACAAATCAGTATTGCTGAATATACAATACATTAAACCGTTCAAGGAAACTACTCATTACATTAAAAAAGATGTTTCTACAGTACCTGTGAAACGCAAAATAAAATTTATATTGGCCGATAACTTTTAAAGTCGTCAAACTTCCCCCTTTCTCAAGTGGCTTAACAATCGCAGTTTTCAATCCTGTCGGCCAATCTCCTGTCTCTATAATACCGTTCAACATTTCCATGAGATCGCGTATCATAATTTTATCAACACCTGCAGACTTTCTTTCCTTAAAGAAAAACCAATAATCGCGTAGTTCACCTTGTGACACTGGCGGAAGGAAAGCTGACGCTTCATTGTACTTGAGTAAAGTAATGTTACTGACGTCATCATTAGACTAAGTGCCCCGGACGCGTGGGCGAAAAAAGAGTTGAATTCATCCAGTTTTTTTCTGTGTAACCGGTGCATAAGGGTTACCTATCATATTG
>JABSTQ010007182.1:0-18353 GCA_013358835.2 Ixodes persulcatus
GTGTTTTCGATCTAAATAACTGTGCCATTGGTAAAAGTTATAAACATTACAAAACAAAAAAAAACTAGCAAGAACCCGCCGGAAGTGTTATATTCTTACATATTCAGAGGCCCAAAACTATAAAACAAGTTTCTCCTACCAAAATGTGTACAGGCCAAAAGAAAGACGTCACAGGAACGTGAAATAAGAAAACAAAATAAAATTGTTTTTTTTTATGACGTGCTGAACTTGAACAATTTTAGAAATCTTCTCCCATGAGTTAATTTATTCCTCAACGTGAAAAAAACAACAAATACATTATTTTGTTTGATGCAGATGGTAATGATATGTACCGTCTGTGGTGTTAATTTAAATGCGATACCTCAAACAATGTAGACAAAAAAAATTACCAAGTTTAGGGCATAATTGCCCGTAGGTACATGTTTGGATATTTCTTCGAAACTCGTCTTGAATAACAATAATCATATCTTAAGACGACACTTACCTAGGCTATGCATAGATTATTCTTAAAAAGTTTAACATCTCTACCATAAATAGCTTCGGCTATAGCGCGCTTCAAATATGGCGCAAACGACAATTGTCAAAAACCCGCCGTCCTTCCTCGCTCCTTCGGGAATCTATTTCTTTAAAACCAAGCATGCCAGATGATTCAAATAAACGGCATTGTCTTTCGCAAGAAATGCGGCACCACATGTAAAATTGAAAAAAAAAATTACGAATGTACCTCACTGCTTGAATCCAAATCATACCGCCTGCCGGTCTTTCGAAGTTCGACGAACTTCGAACTTTTACCCTAAAAGTTCGAAGTTCGTCGAACTTTAGATTTTTCAGGAATCGAAAGTTCGACAATTTTCGAATTCTTTAGATTAATAAGTTCGAAAGTTCGAAACTTATCGAATTTCTTAGCGTAGCAAATTCGAAAGTTCAAAAAGCTTCGAACGTTTTAGTGCAAGAAGATCGAAAGTTCGAAAATCATCGAATTTTTTAGTCTATCAAGTTCGAAAGTTCGACAAGAATCGAATTTTGCAGCGTAATAAGTTCGAAATTTCGAAAAGCGTCGAACTTCTTAGTTTAATAAGTTCGAAAATTCGACTTCCGTCGAATTTCTCGATATAGAAAGTTCGAAAATCGAAATCTTTCGAGCCTTTCGAACCGCTTGATTTGATCATCGACCTTCGGTTCGAAAAAAGTTCGCGGCATCCCTAGTTTCAACACAGCCCTATTGAAAAACTCCGCAAGAAAATCTAGCTGGTCAAGTTGGTTTTTAAGCTGGTTTGAGCTGGTCTAGGTGGTAGTCAAGCTGGTTTGAGCTGGCTAAGCTGGTTGAGGCTGGTTCGAGCTGGCACGGCAACTGGGCAAGCTGATATTTGAGCTGATTCGAGCTGGTACTGAAGCTGGTTCAAGCTTGTCAACCTGGTTCAAGCTGGTGCTGAAGCTGGCCCAAGCTGGTTTGAGCTGGTAAAGCTGGTACTGCTGGGAGTGCGCACGCCAAGGTCGGCTTTGAATGGGACGAGGCCACGTCCTGTTCTCTGTCCTCTCGTCTTTGGTAGACGACTGGGGGCTTCAGGCGCGCTGCGAGCTTCCTTTGTGTGCGAGAAAAGAAAGAGAAAGTGGTAAAAACGGAGAATTTGAGACACGTTTGGCTATTTTGGGCAGGTTTTTAAAGGAACGGCTCTCTGCGCGTTGTTTGGAGAATACTTGAACGGCTGTGCATGCGAAGCGGGATTTGAGGAGACAGCGAGTGGCAGTCCGTTCAGCGCGGGAAAAAGTCGGACGCTCCGACTGAGGCGTCGTTTCATGTCTTCTAAAGTGCGTGTGCTCGTGAATGACGGTGGGGCCGAGGGGTATCGCTAATGCCATCCAAGCCTAACGAATTTTCTCGCCTCTCGCTTGTCTCACCTGTGTTGTACTCTTTATTGTCAAAGCCTGTTTTTGGCGTGTGTCTAGTGTTTTTTTTTTTTTTGTTGAGAGATAAGCAATATAGTTTTAATAGCATTTTTTGTTTTGCACCGAAAACCACTCTCTGTGTGTTGGTTAGTACTGTGTCAGCGCAGAGGATGTGCAGCATCTGAGACTTGGACGTAGTTCAACTACTCTACTCAAACTACTGTAGTTTAACTACTTCTCCGAGTAACTTGGTAACTTTCAATCACAACGTTATTTGGGTAATTAGTAGTTTACTTTAACTACGTTTTTCAGGTAACTTCTACTCAAATTACCAACTACTTTCAAAATCTAGTCCTAATTTTGCTGATCACGAACGTTTGAGCGCAGAAATAAATAAGACGCCGGCAAAGGAAGTGGCATTCCCGAACAAGGGTCCCCCTCACATTCCGTTCCCACGCACTTATACTCAGCAGCCGTAGAAACTGCATCACGGGCGTCCTTGGGCCAAGGTGGACCGTGGCGACGAGCAGCCAAAACTTAACACCGGCGCGCACGAACGCAGGAAGAGATGCTTAACAAGACTTGGTCGGGTATTGACCTAATCCGGTAATTCGCGCAGGCGCCGCGCCTCCAGCTGCAACCGTGAAAGACGGGGAAACTCCGAGGGTTGTTGTGGTTTTCATGTTGTCTGCCTTCAGTGAGTTCTGACTCGAGCAGTTTTGGGGTTCCACGGGAGACACCACTGGGATGACCTCGCAGCAGGACACCTGTTCGCATGGTCGCCTCGTCGTCAGCGCATAGTCCCTTGCGAAGCCAGACTCCCCCGCGCGCAAACGCAGACACGGATAATCCGTTCATGGGAGCACGTTCCCGCCTCCAGCTGAAATTGTACGAGCGACGATGCTTGTTCACGTAATCCTTCGCGTCTTTCTGACCTTCCACGCCATGGATACCTCCTCTTTGTTGAAAATGATTTACTTGTCTGACGTGTCAGGCGCGTCAGGATACCGTAGTCGCCGGCGAGAATTGCGAGTCACCCTTGGGAGATGCGTTTGTTGGACCCGCCTTAGCGGCGAAGTATACTTCGTTTCATCTTCTGTTATACCAAAACATTTTTTTTCAGCAGCGTAGCACTGGCACTGTGAGACGCGCTGTCGTCCGGATGATCTCATCGTCGAGGCGCGAGACTTGAACCCTTGACGGTGAGGTACACTCGCTCAGCGGCCAGTCATAACGATCCCAACTTGCCGAAGAAAAAATAACGTAGTAGGAGAGTTCTTTAAAAAAGACCCTATAGCCGAGGCAAACCTCACATGTTTAGTCATGGACACCGAAGATGCCGACACTCACCTACCTGACCCTGCACAGCCTGTTTCTGAAATTCAACGCTGCCGTTCCATCCAGCGCGTCTGTGGAACGTCTTTTTAGCCTGGCTGGGGACGTTTTCAGGAGGAAAAGGGGAAACTCTCTGATAAAAACTTTGAAAGTCAATTGCTTCTGCAAGCGAATAAACTATTTTGGTGAAAACGCAAGCCATAAAATGACTGCATTCATTTTAGGCTCACAAGGTTTCTCACGAATCAAAACTGCTGTTCATTTTGCTACCACAAAAATATAAAAAAGTAACTTCGAAAGTAACTTCAAAAGTAACTCGCTACTTTTTTACAGTAGTTAGTAGTTTACTCAATTACTATTACAAATGCGTAATTTCTACTCTACTCCAATTACTTTTAGCGTCGATACTCAGTAACTTAACTTAAATACCTTTTTTGAGTAACTTGTACATGTCTCATATGAGCAAGCCGCGAGTACGAAAATAATAAATTGGATGCCGAGATGGCTTTTTTGAAGAGTTTGACTTGTTTATCCTGTGTATCAACGTACACTGGTTAAACTGGTGGGAAAGTCCACCAGCGTAACCAGTATGACCAGCTCACCCAGCATGACCCAGCATTTGCCCAGCATTCACCCAGCATTCACCCAGTATTCTCACCCAGCATTTACCTAGCGTTCATTCAGCACGACCCAGCACGACCCAGCTTGACCAGCACAGTAAGGTTGGCATGCTGGAGCAATAACCCAGCATGAAGCTGGGATGCTGGGACCAGATTGACCAGCACGGCAAGCTAGGCATGCTGGAGCAATAACCTATCATGAAGCTGGGATGCTGGGACCAGCTTGTGCTGGGACAAGATTGACCAGCACGGCAAACTCGCCATGCTGGAGCAATAACCCAGCATGAAGCTGGGGTGCTGGGACCAGCTTGTACATGGACCAGATTGACCAACACAGCAAGCTGGGCATGTTGGAGCAATAACCTAGCATGACGCTGGGATGCTGGGACCAGCTTGTGCTTAGACCAGATTGACCAGCACGGAGAGCTGGCCATGCTGGAGCAATAACCCAGCATGAAGCTGGGGTGCTGGACCAGCTTGCGCTAAGCTGGGGTGCTGGGACCAGCTTGCGCTCGGACCAGATTGACCACCACGGCAAGCTGGACATGATGGAGCAATAACCTAGCATGAAGCTTGGCGAATATAAAGGAGGCAATGCAAGAATAGAGCATGGCGCGCGCTTCGCAAACTCGAGAACGTGCTCAAACTGAAAACACTTTCTGAATGAGCAAACAATGAATAAACCATACACAGAAGTACTTCGACATACCTTTATCGAGTTCTCTTTACTTGTGATATCAGAGCAGAAGAGCTGCGGTGATGCTTCGCCGCGAATCCAAACCGGATCCAGCAATGATCCGAGACGACGCAGGCCAAAAAAAACCAGGTAGACAATCTTCTGACGAAGTCTGTATTTAACTTACTAAAAACAATTTCTCTTCAAACAAAGACCACTCCCCCCGCCCTTCCTGTTTTTCCTAAACACCCTATGCAAGGTATATGTACATGGGTAGCGAAGCTTCGGCCAAAAAGCGGTTCAAAACAAATTGCCAGCGACATCGGCCTGGAGGGTCACGTGAAGGATGCGATTGAAGCGCGACTAGGAGAGGTGGGGACAAACATTATTAAAATTAATTAGTTTGTGACTAGAAGTATAATCATTTGTATTTTTAAACAAACTGAATATAATTATTAGATATTATCAATCATATTTTGCGCGCTATTAAATTCAAAACTGTCTTTGTTTTTGCTAATAATATACATACTTCTTATTAGCGTCCTCTGTACGCCACTAGCAAAAAGGCCGGCTAGCAATAGCGATATCTGCACTTCTTTGTAGACCTTGTGGCGCGCGGAAAGACAGGCTGCTGACGTCCGTCTGCTTGCTTGTGTTTGGGCCTCCACGTGCTCTTCGCGTTTAATTGTTTTAGCGGCAGTTAACACCGTTTGGGAAGTTTTGTTGTTTGCTCGGGCGTGATTAGCCCAGTTACTTGCGCGGGAACTCGGCAGTCGTACGCTTGGACCTTGGACACTACTGCCTCCAAGGGGCTCAATGCGCGATGATGAGCACAGTGCGATACGCAAAGAAACGGTGCTCCGTGAAGGTGTGTGAAAGCGACACCCGCACGGCCGGCATCTCGCTGCACCGGTTTCCCCTCGACTCTCGAAGGTGAGACTTAGCTACTGTCAGTAACATGCCTGCTGTGTGATGTCATGCCCCCTTGATTGGTCTTCTCTTAACTCTTGTTAGTTTTACCTAAAACTATTAGGGTTGTCTGGATGTGCACAAGAAACTACACCTGAAGGCGTAATATGTTGTACTAGGAATGTTGACTTCGCAGCGTTGTGTGCCGTCATTATAAAAATGCCCACGATATTCAAATTTACCTGTACCGGCCTGGCTCTGAGAAGCCTAGTGTCGTGATCATCGGCGTGGTTATCAGTGGTACAACACAGATGTATAGTAGGGCATCTGTGCATAAGACTCGTGTTTTTACTCTTCATGATGTACAGTCAGCACGGAATGAAACCCGAACGCCGGAACGCGTGGCCATCGATACAGGCCGCTCCACCTGGAGGGCCCCTGAGAACTAATGAAAATGCACCTGGGTGCGAGGGTGCGGGTCCTACTAAGACGTCTTCAACCCTCGCGCGGAGCGTCCGGGACTTCCGCGTTTAGCCGGTGGCGCGCTGTAAGCGCCGTCACTCGGGGTGCTTTTCTGTCGCCGCACTGTCGCCCCGCTGTCACCCGGTAGACACCGGGCGGCCGCTTAACCTGGCTATAGCTCTTTGCGATAGGCCCTGCTCAAACAGGGTGATGAATTTATTCCGCTCCGGAATTGACACGCCTGGCATATCGGTGGTTACCAAAGAGAGCGTCAGCAAGCAATTCCTCACTTTTTAAGAATCGACTGATAACCTCGCACGAAAACATGCGCATTGTTCATAAAAACCGAGGCATGCGCGTCAGTTTGTTGCAGCATTTTTTTTTCATGAAGAGTATGGTCGTGCGAATAAACTAATTTTATTTTGAGTTTATGACGTTTCACTATTTCTCAGAAACCGCGCGTGGCACGTTGTTCACCGCAGCCTCAGTGTGGTTCCGGTGACACGACATTAAGCACTACGGGTCTTCTGTGCACGAAATGTTTCAACTTTCATTTCGCCCTTGCGATACAGAAAGCGATAATGAATGACAGCGCTAAAGAGATATCGCTGGGAATCCGATTCACAAAGCGAGTGACAGTGCTTTTTGTATTGGATGTGACGGCGCTTGCAGCGCCCCGCCGGCGAAACGCGGAACTCCCAGACGCGCCTCGCGAGGGTCGAGCTCACCTTAGAAGTACCCGCATCCTCGCACCCCGGCGCATTTTCATTAGTTCTCAGGGGCCTTCCAGGTGGAGCAGCCTGTATCAACGGCCACGCGTTCCGGCGTTCGGGTTTCATTTCGTGCTGACTGTACACGGAGCGTTGATGTATCATGCATTTGTTAATGTCCTTGCTCTGATTTGCTTTGGTTTGTGGACATTTTGGCTACATTTTCTTTTCGTAAGTATTCACGGCACCCACACAGCACCATGCCTTATATGCAGGCGCGAAGGCTGGGATCGGTTCTGCAACAACCGAAGTCTACAGTGGAAGACTCCATGGCAGCTACGAGACAGGATCCTTTGCTTCTTACATTTTGAGGAGTCAGCTTTCCTGCGGCTTGGACACCTCCGTCACAATGCGTTGCCAAGTGTGCTTCCCACAAAAAGTAAGCAGACCAATAGACCTTCCGTGCACTTTGTGATTAGAGCATGGTGAACCCGCTCTTAGAAAAATGATTACCACAGGGGGCTGAAATACTGCTTCTGTGGGCTCATAACATTTTTATATTATTTGCAGAGACAACACATGGCGACATTTCCAGCAGAAGCTCTCCAGGTTCAGCAGTTGTGCATAGTGAGCTTTTTCATTGTAACTAACATAAAGTAGCAGCAACTGCCAGCACCACTGCATTACCGCATGGTCTTCATGACCTAAGCATTTTGCAATAGAACTAGGTGAGATTAGCTGGAAAAAGCTGGTAGAACATAGTCAGAGGTACTGCTAGAAGTTCATTTCAGGCCCGTTTATAATGACATGTTTTATTTGAGGTGACATTATCAACGTCAATATCGGTCCGCAGAGCATCTTTTGCCATGCCGACACCCAGTCTTCCAAAATAAAGCTGCTCATGAAAGATAGTGATTTACATTTTGTGTTAAAATAGTCGAATTCACCATATATTTGCAGGGGTGAGTTCGCCACCCTCACCGAGCTACACATCGGCAGTCCAGACTCACGGAGTTTCTGTGGTCACCCTGACGACCGGTCTTCCGAAATGGAACTTTCGTGGGAACAAGGTGATTTTCCTTGTCGTGTGTTAGAATAGACACATAGGAAGGAACTCAACTACTATTCCATGACTAACTTCACGCTAAATTTGCAGAGAGGAGTTCGCCAACCTCATCGACTCCGTACTCCGTCCGCTCAGACTCTCGGAGTTCCTGTGGCCACCCTGACCACCAGTCTTCTGAAATAAACCTGTCATGGAACGAAGGTGAATTTTCTTTTTATGCGTACAAATAGGGGAATAAGGGAGGACTTCAACCTCTTCTCCTTCGCTAAGTTCACATTACATTTGCAGAGCGGATTTCTGCGGCTTCATTGGACCGCAAATACTCGTGCACCTTATTAGGTAACAGTTCACTAGGGGCCCATAATAAGTGGTGGCCGAAAATTATTTGTGCTATCCTTTTATTCCCATTTTTTGTAAGCTTGCTTTTTTAATTGGTAGAAACAGCGCAACTTGACAAAGGACAAGAAACAAGGAGTATACATACAGGCGCTGTAAAAGTACACAGAGAGGCACTGTTTCTGCCAGCTAAGATGAACAACCAACTCGCCCAACTTTCCGCTTTGTTGAACTTGCTTTCTTACTTACAGTTTTTGTAAAAATCTTTATTTTTTTTTTTTTTTGCAGTTGATCCCAGCTACGCTTTACGTCAAGGTGCTGCTCTTGCTCAAGAGTCCAGCGGGGACGTGGCTGACAGGGAAATTTTGGTTTCTTCACCGTCGCCTAGAGACGGTTTCTGGTTTCTTCACCGTCACCCTCTGGCTGTGCTGCTGGGCCTTCTCACAAATGTGAGTGCTTTCTATGATGCGAACTTTTTTTTTTTGCAGTTTGTTTTGTGAAATTATGAAAGGTGAGACCGAAAAAATAAAAAGCCAAGGCTCGAAAAACACCAGCGGATACTAAACTTTATCTTAAGAGCTGATGGCGCAAGGTGTCACATAACACAAGACCGGGTAGCTGGCAGCTACAAATCAAAGTTTGTTCAAAGTTCACCACATTTTTGTGTTTCACGGTATATTGTCATTGTGAAGCACACAAAAATACAAAAAACATGTTCCACGCGCAGGTGTTAACGCCATCAAATCAAAACAGCTCAACCGGTTTCACTGAATCATAAGTCTTCCCGCAAAACTTCACGTAAGACAGTGTTTTTTATAGTTATCGAAAAGCTGCCTTGGTCATATGTGTGTGATGCTGAGCCTGTCATGGTACCTTGTCCCATCTGCCAAACATTAGTTGCCTGTTTTTGAGCGAGCGCTTTACTGTTACAGTGCCATCGGCATATGTAAGGTATGGTCAAGCTTTAAAAAATGCATTTCACAGTGTGGATGCCTATTCTGACTTGCATGTTTCTGTGTGCGCCCTTGTCTTTTTGGACTATCAGGTCTCTGGCCAACATGAAGCGCCTAGTCCGACATAAATATGTACTGCTGCTTTTCTTAATTTGTATTGCATATGTGTAGTCTGTCATACTTGCTGTTCTTGTTTAAAGACACTTCAAATCATTGAGGAGTATTTTTGAGTGTGCATAGATTACACATTTAATAAATTGATGGCGAATGCAAGTTTTTCTTGGAGACCTGATCTGGTTCATTTATCAAATTGCAGCACCCGGCAAAAGCCGCAGCATCGACAAGAAGAAGGTGAACGCCCTGAGAGTCAAGGTGCGACAGCTTCAAGAGCGTAACAAGAGGCTGCAAAGAAGGCTGCAACGACAACGTCAGATGAGGACTGGTGCCTAAGTCGTTAAGAGTGTCCGCATTCATGTGTCGCCTGCTGTCGCTGCACTCGTTGAAGCACAGCTTAGATTGAGCATTGTGAGCCGGTTTGGCCGGAGATAGATACAGCAGCAAAGTGTAAAGCCAGGCAGCAAGTGCACAGGCTACGTACGTGAGACCACCCAGAGGACTTTTTAAAGCGGTGTGGGCATGTTCTATTCGAACCTTTCATTTTCTTCGGTTTCTTGATGAGTCTTCTAACTGATTCACATGTATAGCGTTTACAGCTGTGCAGCAACACTGGCTTATGAAGTGCAGCATACCGCATGGCTCCAAGACGGTTAACTCCACTTGGCTTCCTTGACCTGCACCAAACAATCGTTGCGTTGCAGTGTAGCAGCACCAGCAGATGCAAGTTAAAATATTTTCAGCATTATGGTACAGTGCCCAAGGACTGCGTAGACAAGTGTAGTTTTTTTCTTTGTATTACTGTGGTGACCACAGTTGTCCTCGGAACAGTGTGAAACCCCTGAGTTATTAGTGGCTGCCTGTAAACTGTCGATTCCCTCACAACATCAAGCCGATTGTACATTGTCTTATTATGTTATAATGTGCCTTATGTACCGATCCACTAGTTTTCTTTCACCATTACACTTTCAAAATAGTGAATACCGATTGTGTGATTCTAGTGAGTAATCTGATTGAATGATTGTAAGTGAATAAAACAAATAAAACGCGACTGTTAATGTGAAGTTGGACTTGCATTAGAGTTACTGTTGTGTATTTCATACGCAACACACTCCAGCAATTTGATTCACTCGTTTTTTGTGAAATTACATCATTCGCTTTAAGGTTTCCCAAATATTTCCGACGGATCCTGAAGGAACAAAGAGCAAAACACTGTGGCTCAAGTTTAACCACAGTGCAAAGACACGATGGTGTGACGAAATGAACTACTCTCATAGCAGATCGGCTGCAGAAAAAAACATTTTGAACAAAATATAAGAGCAAGGGCAAATAAGGACGTGAACGATCCAGTATAGAGTAAACATCCCAAGAAAAACCCGAGACTGCAGGTAAAAAGAACGACACATACACTAAAAAGTATCAAACAAAGCTCAAACACAGAGCTATGTTTGAGACTTTTTAGTGTATATGTCGTTCATTTTACCTGTAGTCTCTGGAATTCTTTTTGTTTAATTTTCGCGCCAAACCGCACGCACGCATGACGTCACTTTTTTTTCGGAAGCGTCGTCATTTCCTGTTTATTTTTTGTTCCGCCGGAAGTGTCCCCACGACTCATAGATGGCGCTAAAGCAGCCCCATGGGCCGCCATTTTTTCAACATGTGGGCTTCTATGGAAGCTTCGCTACCCATGTCCCTATCATAGCCTCTACAAAGGAGGCTATGACCCTATTTTCCTTGTGAGCGAGGAGCATAGGAAAGACAGTTCGGGGGAGGGAGAAGAGTGGCGGAGTGAAGGGAAGGGTGCACACGAGGAAACCCCTTTTCCCCCTCGCACTACAACAACACGATAACACAGCAATGGGGCCCAAGGCCCCAAGGACGGGAGGCCTTCATTTCCAACGTACCGGTCGAGTGACGTATACAACCGCGCGTTGTTGTTTTTTTGTTTTTTGAGCGCAGCTCTTATGCCCTTCTTTCTGTGTTTCGCGGCGTCGCCGTCGGTGTCGGCGTAACCCCGCTAAATTTAGTGGTAAAGCTGACGTCACGTGACATCAATATCAATACGATTCCCCGCTAAATATGGGGGGGGGGGGGGGGGGGGGATCGAATTGCTGTTGAGGTCGAGTGACGTAAATTTGCCCGTTAATTCTAGCGGAGAAACTGAATTTTTTCATAGATGACTTGACACCGAATCCTGTGACATCATTTCCACTCTAAATTTTGCTGAGAAACTGAATTGGCGTTGAGGTCACGTGGCGTCAAGTTTTCAGATAAATTTAGGGGGTTTTGGGGGGAGGGGAGGGTATGGAGGAGGAGGAGGATGGGAGGGTATGGAGGAGGAGGGGCATAACATCCGCTCCGTACCGTCCCTCCTCCTCGTCAAGGGCTGCGCTATAATTTCGCATTACAGGGGTTTGTAAACGTCTTTAATTTTTTGCCTTCTTTGTTGTTGTTTATTCCCAACGTCTTCAAGTTTTTGGGTGTCTTTCGTTTTGTTACGCTCATGGCGTTGTAATGGCTGACGTTGCTAGCGCGGTTCGTTCTTAGTTGTTCATATGCAATGTCATGTGAGACTGCGACGACGCTGGCATGGAGGCGTCTGGATACTGCCCCTGAATGTGCTTTTTGAATTGAAACTGCTGTGCATCACGTGTGTCCTTCCGGATTTTGAGTTCGACATAAGACTACCCAGAAATGTTGATCACCGGGAGGCGCAGAGACGAGTCTGGACATAAACTCAGTAACTTTGTTTTAGCGATTGCAGCGGCAATGTATTGAGACTGCGAGACTCCGGTGTTGAAAGTTGCATTCAACAAAAAAAAAATGCAATGAATAACTTAAAGGCAAAGCACATTTAGTTATGAACAATAGAAATTTGTAACTCCAGTTTTAAACAAATCATCCGCTGGATTATGGCGATGGAAGTGGGAAGGTGGTTCCAATCCAAAGAAGTTTTGGAAATGAGAGATTGTTGAAATGTGTTCGTGCTACATAGGTGGTACACCTACATTATGAGGATGATCAAGAGGGGATGAAACATAGAAAGGAGGTGCGAGGAGACGTTAACTGAGGAATGAGTTAATCCGAAATATTTTGTGGAAGAAACACTAACGGGCTACCTTTCGGCGTGATGCAAGGCTAGGTAAAGATAAGTTAGATTTCATAGAGGTGACACTTGCGGTGCATTGGTAATTACTGAGGATAAAACGAGCGGAACGATTTTGAATACATTCCAGGAGGCTAACCAAATTTAAAAGGCTCGGGTCCCAGATAGACGACGCGTATTCAAGCTTTGAGCGTACAGGTGTTTTACAAAGGAATTTCAAAGAAGAGGGAGCTAAAGAAAAATTACGATTTAAATAGCCAAGCATACGATCCGATATATGATTTCCAGGAAAGATCAGACGTTGTATGTACGCTCAGGTACTTGCAAGACGACACAGAAAATAAAGGAACATTGTTAAGACGTCGCAGGAAGAAACTGAATGATTAATTACGAGATACTCTCATTACTTTGCACTTAGTTGTGTTAAGCTTCATATGTCAAGTTTCACACCAATGAAGAACAACGTTAATGTCTGTCTGGAACTTGATAACATCAGAATCATCATTAATTTTACGGTGAATGACACAATCATCAGCAAAAAGTTTAATTTAGGAAGAAATGTTACTCGGCAGGTCCAACATGACGATTAAAAACAGAATTGGGCCTAGTACAGAATCCTGAGGCACGCCGGAGGTCACTGACGCGAGCGGAGATGTATGGTTATTGGCGGTAACGACCTGGAATTGTTTAGTAAGAAAGCAGTTTATCCAAGCCATAACGTTAGCATCACTGCGAAGGTTCTAGAGTTTAAACGAAAGCAACTCGGAGGGGGGGGGGGGTGAGACTTTATAGAACCCTTTCGAAAATACCAAAATACGCAGTCTATTTTGGACCCCCTATCAAGAACAGAGTGCAAGTCGTTAATAAATAATAAAAGCTGGGTCTCGGAGGAAAATGATTTTCGGAATCCATGATGAGCCGCGTTGAAAAACATGTTAGACTCCAAAAAATTTACAAGCTGAGAACAAATGACATGTTCAAATATTTTACATGATATGCTAGTGAGCGAAATGTGTCTATAGTTGTTAGGAAAATGTTTATCACCTCCTTTGTGCAACGGAACCACGTCCCCAACTTTCCAATCATCTGGGGGGGACACAAAGATCTAGCGATTGGGTGAATATTTTTGACAGTATGATAAAAGAATATACACTTGTATGTTTTTTAATTGTTGAGTTAATATTATCGATACCAGCACTGGATGATATTTTAAGGTTATCGATTATTCGAACAATGCCAATGGGATCAATTTTGAAATGTTCCATAGGCATGAAATAGCACTGAGGTAATGAACAAGGTGGCATGTTACTTACACTGGAAAAAGATTTAACAAAAGCCGCGTTCAAAATTTTCAGAACAGTCTTCACTAGGTTTAACACAATCATCTACCCTGATTGAGAGTTCGTTCGAATTGTTATCACCAATAATGTTCCATAACTGCTTAGGATTAGTAGGCAACATATTCGGCAAATTCTTATTAATATACACAAGCTTCGCTTCGTGAATAGCAGATTTGTAGGCATCACATGCGTTCTGATAAGCCTCCCAACGTTTCGAGCAGCCTATGGCATTTGCAGAGGGAAACAATCTTTTTTTGTTTTGTTAGTGAGTCTTTTTAGTGTCACATTACACCAGGGTGAATGAGTGTGTGATCTTATCGAACGGAGAGGAATGAATTTATCCGTGAGCAGGGCCACTTGCTTCTTAAACAAGGTCCAGTTTTCTTGAATGGTGCGTTCAGAAAAGTCAATTATAAAGTCATATAAAAAAAGGCATAAGTGGTTACTAATAGCTTCAAAGTGCGCTTTGATATATTCGCGAATGCGTTCAGTCATTTTAGAGTGATTTTGCTTAGAAACCGTTAGAGATATGTCGAGCGAACTATGATCACTGAGGCCTGGTAAATGAGATACTAAAGAAACAAGATCCGGTGCACTAGGTAAAACAAGATCAAAAATATTGGCTGACGTAGCTGTGAGTTTTGTGGGCTCAGTGACGAGTTGTAAAAGATTGAAATCAGCGCACAAGCTTAAGAAATTTGAACACTCAGAGGAATGACAACTGAGAGAAGGGCACGTATCCGGCCAATCAAACTTTCGGATAATAGAAATCGCGTGACAAAAGTTGCTTCATATGAAAAAAAAAAAGAATCTGGTAGTATTTGGAAGTGTTGCCTTTGGATAAATTCTCATTGTTTGCGCGAGGGAAATAGGACTTGTCCAATGTCAAGACATCATTGTTGACAATATAGCTCGGTGCATGCGAGTGAACTCATTCGTTAGTTCGCATTCGCACAACGCGCGAAGCTCTGCGCTTTATTATATGAACGATAGTTGCACATTCACTGAAAAAAATCCTCAATTTCGTCTGAGTTTGGTAAACACTTTCAGATAGGCTGGGCTGAGCCGCACAGATCCCCAAGACAAGTAAAATATAAGCTGCCTTCATGGCGAGCATTCCGTTTGCCTGTGAAGACTAAAATATACAGATGCCTACTGCCTTAGGAGCAATAAGCAATTGTTCAGTGATAGCATATAATTAATCGACAGTTCATATGAAAGAAGGTTGCCGATGTCAGGTACATAGAATAAACATACTGCATGAAGAATGAAACTCCGATGCCGAATTTAACTAAGAAAAAAAAACGAGATACAGATCTTGTAATTATCAATTTGCTCCTTTCATACGATTGAATTAAGCTTTCATCTTCACCAGCGTACCGGATTTGTCGATTAAACGTGCCAGCAGCACAACCACCTGCACAAATATTAACGCACGAAAATCACCAGAGCGTCTGCACTGACTTGCGTGAAGGAGACACTGCAAAATTAGTAGCGATGATGGCACGGCAAATTAAAATCCGAGGATTAACACACCTTGCATTTGAGTGTGTGGACGCCTCTACTAATATATTATATGCCGCGAACTGCACACGGTACACAGCTCAAATTCTTTTGAATACCACTGATGGGGTCACCAACACGGCATTTCACAGATGCCTTCAGAGCCGATGCTGAAAGAAGGCAAGACAGCAACTGCATGTGCCTCACATGAAAAAAAAAAAACGCTGCATTCCGTGGCGAACCGGTGATTGCAGTTGAATTCAACGATGCTAAAGTTGAGGCTTTGGCGAGTTAGTACATACTTCAGAATTAAAACAGCGCGAAAAGGACAGGACAGACAAAAGAAGTGACACGGACGTAGCGCTGACATACAACTGAGTTTTATTGAACGCAAAATCACATAATATACTTGCGGTGTCACGAACAAAAGAAGAGAAAGAATTCAGCCCATGCGATACATCACCAATAAAAATAAAACATAATAAAAAAATACGCCATGACACAGCCGTACGGAGTACGTGCTAAAAAAACGAGCAAGTCAGGGAACCAGAAATTCATCTCTTTGCCTGATAGGGCCAGAAGGACTGCTTACACATGCTGCACCCAACCTGGCTATCTCAACAGCCTCCAAAATTTCCCGAGTAAGCTGGTCCCTATGACGCTTACAACATCACACCGTCAGAAGTCGGGTAGGCAACCACAGTCGTGGCAATGAATGTCCAGATGACCAGACACGGTTTGTGGAGACACTGTAAAGCGTGCTCTCTTAGCCTGCCATTGAGACAGCGGCCCGTCTGGCCAACGTAGCGCTTGCCACACGTCAGAGGGAGGAATAAACCACCCCCTCAGAACACGATACGAAGCGATCTCGATGCCTCGTACTGCAAGCCGTGGCCGCCCTCGGAGAAGGGTTACCAGCTCTGCACAACCGGGACAACTGTGTCCGGAGCAGAGATTAAACATCGACGTCACACCTGCCCGCAATGCGTTTTTCGTTGTGGCCAAGCCGTGTATGTAGGGAATGACCACAAACTTTCTTCTTTCCCTTCCCTTTCTGTTGATGGCCTCTTCTTCACTTGTCATAGGCCTGCTCTTAATACTTTCAGCAAGACTCGCGACCGTTGTTAACCGTGGGAGGAAATCCAGCATCTGCGAGCGTTTAGCTCGCGCTGTCAAGGCAATGTTTAATTTTATGATAACAAGACCTACGCAGCGCATGTGTATAGCAAGTCTCGCGCCATCGCCCGCTTGATTTTTTGAGTGACGGACTCAAATGGCAACAGTGGCTTTCCAGCACGGGGTTCATAGCTCCAACAACATGACCTGGACAAATAGTTAATTTCAAATCCAAAAATCGATGCATCCTGCCTCAGGCACCTCATGAGTCAGAACAAGTGGCGAAAGGCAATCACTAACATGCCTAAGACTTCAGTCATTGACGAAAGAAAGATAAGGCGTCGGCATCTAACTCAACCAGAAAATCTCTACACACGAAGACCTTTGCAGCTTTGGTTTCCCCAAGCCGTTCAGCAAAATAAACTCAGTTGTAAGTCAGCGCTACGTCGTGTCACTTCTTTGTCTGGTCCCCGTCCTTTTGCGCTGTTTTTTAATTCCGAATTTGAATTCAAGATAAGATATTTGTAGTTTGCACCCTTTGGCGCAACGGACGAAGTTTTTTTGTCTTTTTTTTTTATAATAGAAGGGAAAATAAACGCATCTTATTTCAAAACAAAGACAAGTAAAGATGACCGCAGGAGACAACGCTATCAACTGAACGTTTATTACCACCGCTCTTTATATATACACATGAGCAACAGCCAATTAAACGGGTGCGAAAGAACAAACAAAATACATACAGTTTGAGCATCCTACTGTTTATATTATACAGTGCTGTGTCATACTCGTCCCCTGCCGTGTACCGGTAAGGAAACAAATTTCGTTGCCGGACTAACCAACGGCGGATATGCTTGACACTTTTGTCTTTGAGTTTGTTTATTTCGTAAGCTGCCATTATCTGTCGAGTTAGTTTGTCACCGCTCCTTTTGAATATTTTGCTTTTTTGGTGGTCGGGGTGCATCCCCAGTTATGGCAATGAATTCCTAAATGACCGGAGTTTCGTTTGTGACATTATACTGATATTTCCTTATTCGATCATTAATGCACACTACGGCCTGTGCGACGTAGAGTCTGTCGCTCGACACTTCCACCGTCTCGTGCTTGGCCATGGGTGGCGAGTACTGCCACTGGGGGACCGGCATGGCGGAGCGTCTCTGAAAAAATAAATGAAAGATAAATGACAGTAGACCAAATGCAAAGATAAGACAGTGGGCAAAAAAAAAAAAAAACAAAGCCAGCGTGCTTTTTAATATCCATCAACTGAGCACGTAATTTCAGCGAAAAATTTCACCACCGCTATCTGTTGGCCTGTAATTAGGTACGCTCATTTTTTAGCTTACCACAGGTACAGTAACACGCAGGTTGCACATTATTGCACGCTTGGGACAACAACCTGGGCACGGTTCTTGCAAAAGTGCATACAATATATATATGTTTTTATATAATTGTAATTATAAGTGTTTCACGCAAAGCGTATCTTTCAGTATGTACATACAGTTTTTTTTTTTTTTTTTAGTGTGGCTTTTTCGAGGTTAATATTAAAAAAAAAAATTGTCTCAATAGCTAAGCTTTTGGGTAACTTTATTTAGTTAAGCATTATTTTAAACTCCAACCCCATCCTCCAGGTATATATAAATGTCTATTTCAGAATTGTGTAGGCTTAAGCATGCTCCAGTGTTTTAATGCACTCTCAAGATACAAAGGCGCCTTGGGTCAAGGATAAATACTCAGAATGGTGGAACAATTTTCACTATTCTTTATTTACCTCCAGTCATTGCAAATTTCAAGCTTTTTTGTTTTTCATCAGCATTCCCTCGAACAAAATGGTAATTCCACCTGCGCTCTAAAAAAAAGTATAATTGCTTTCCAGTAGAACACGTAGACAGCCAATCACTGCAAACAATAGAAGGCTTCCATCCATGACAAAGCTCCAAATACACTAGACAAAAAAAAGAAAGTACGACGTCTGCGGGGACAATGCTTACGACGCTTCTCATGCTCGTTGCCCGTACAGCTATAGCTTTTATAGAGTTTTTGTTTTTTTCCTTAACCTATAGAGCAGTCAAATCTACGAGGACATTGAACCTATCACAACAGCGTCCAAGCGCAATGTCATCATGTTTATCATGTTTCTGTATCGAACCTACTAAGCTGAGCCATATGTATAGAAAATGCTCAGTGGCTTGAGCTTCTAGTACGTGGTCGTGTTTGCATGGTCTC